>OMKZ01001375.1:79424-103285 GCA_900302535.1 Neoniphon sammara
TGGAAAAGTCATGTAAAAAATTTTTAATGTAATCCAGTGTAATGGATTATCTTCCGTCTAACATTTTGATTTGCAAGTCCAACTCTCTGTAGCTGTTGTAACATGTCAGTGTGTGTCTACATTATGCTCCTTCAATTTCAATTCTGTTCATGTACTTATAGGTTGTGAATGGTCATGGAAATTTTGTTATGGGTCCTTGAAAAGTCATGGAAAAGTTGAAATTCTGAAAATTTGATGGATTGCCATGAAATTTGGTGACAATATTCATGCGCCTACAGCATGAAACCTGTCAGTTTTGGTGACTGCTCTAGTGCCACCAGCAGGAAACACTTCCCCAGTGGGGCACCTGCGTTGAATAACAAATAATAACGCGCAAAATGTCACAGACTGAAAGCTTGGATTAGCGTTGTGTAAGTCTGCTTTTTTTCTTCTAAGGCTAACAAAATTAGAAAATAACAGCTGTAGTTATCAGAATTAATGGGCTGGCCTCAACTGTGTCAATGTATTGTAGAAACTGTCTTAACCTTAGTTTGACATCAGTTGTCATGTCTCCCCTCCCCTTGGTGAAGAGAGGTCAGTGAAGAAATTAAGTGCCTGTGTCTGTCTGCGGCTTGCAGCATTTTCAGTTGCCTCCTGTCAGGAGATCAAGTAGTAGAGGCTTACAGTAACTATCTACATTGTATGAAATGTCACAGCATTTGTCCTGAGTTTCATTGGAGATGGGGTGTCTTTGTCTGCATTTGTGAGACAATGAGTGTGTGAGAAAATGCGCTCGTGTTCCCTGTGTGGCATTTGACAGTCCAGTGACATATTGAAATTACAAAACACAAGTGTCAGGGACCACTTAAGGGGTCATCTGATGTCCTTTTAAAGCCTTTTAACCTAACTGAAATGACTATAATAATATCTGATTGCCATTTTCAAGTGAAAGACCAGCACCAACAGAAGTGAAGAAGTTACTGTGGAGGCCAGTGGCTACAGTCTACCTAGCTGTAATTTTCTTATGCCTCCCTTTGGAGTTAAATGATGGTGGTGGTCTCACTACAGACCCGAGAAGATTAGACAAATTAGACCACTGACGTATGAAACAGCGACAGCTGTATTACACTTCATTTCTTATAGTCGTGAAGCATCAGGCTTGTTAACCTATTTTAACCCCCGCTTGTTGACAGATTACATCAGCCTCTGACACACACACACACACACACCTGACCAAGCACATAATCTCCTGGCAGAGATAAAGATGGGTAGTATTTTCCAGTGAAGTATCAATTTTACATTTTGTTATCTGGACTACAAACAGAGAGCAGGTTCTTCTTCCATTGTAAGTATTGAGGGCTCTCAGTTTGAGTCTTGGTAACAATTAATTGCTGTTCATTGTTTTACCATTTCACAGGTGAACAACAGAAACCCTCTCTATGTCAATGAATAAGCAGTTTGAACGTCCCCAAACCACAGATTCCTACCATGATGCATTTTATCCATTGCCACCACTGGGTATTGTATCATGATGACTTTAATCCACTTTTCTGTCAGAGTTTCCACCTGCCGAGGCATCAGCTGGATTTTCCACATGTGATTCAGTTTAGTTTCCAACAAGCACGGACGCTTCAGGTGTAACCAATGTGGAACACTTGATTGATGAGCCCCGATAATAACAGCAAGTTTGTCTATGTGGACACGCAGACGGTCAGCCGGTCTCAGATGCTCTAACTAGGTCAGCAGGCAGCGGTGGCAGAGAGTCTGTGAGGAGAAATCACTTCTGTGTCTCTGCTGTATGCATGTGCAGTTACTGTTTGTCCTGCCACATCCTAATCTCAAAGCATTCTGGGAACATTTCAGCACCCAGTCTGGCAGTCTATAGTTGTTGAATATGTGTGCCTCAGTTATGGCTAAGGAGCCTCTATTTACATTCCCTCAATCTGGTTAAATAAACTGATTATTCACTGACATTTATTAAAAAATCGAATCGAGCTGAAGTCATTTCTATATGAATGTGCATCAGTCTCTATGTATCTCTATGTATATATTCTCTACCTTGAATGTGACTGAGTATGACAGAGCAGAGAACTTGGGAATGGAAGTGTCACTGTGAGTAGAGGAGATCTCTTTAGGGGCAGAGGTGTTTAATTATGGGCTTTCGCATCATCTGGCTATGTTTAGTCTGGCTCATCGACTCCTGTGTAGCTGTTTGAGAAGTGAAAATAAAGAAGCCTGCGCCTGAGAGTGCAAAGGAATGATGAATCCACAGCCTGTCTGTGGTTTCTCCATGTTAGTTTTGTGGATAGTAATAAAAGACTAAGATCTACAGGTATGTAGAAGAAGAATATTTGTGGTATGGTGTGTGTATCATATGAACGGGCATGCACATTTTAACATGTTTTTGTGCCCTTTTCAGTATATTTATCAGAATTTGCCCTGAGGTGTTGCAGCACATCCAAGCAAACTCGCTCACATATACACACACATATACTCTGATAGGCACAGACACACCTCACACCACCACCATTACTCTTTCTGTAAACCTTATAGCATCCCAAAGCCACAAAGCGGGTTGTAATTCAGAGAGCAGTGAAAGGAACCTTGAAGGAAAATGTGTCGAAACAGTACAGTTTCTGACGGTGAGCCATAAAGAAAAAAAAAAAAACTCCAGCTTGATGTAATGAGTGATGAGAGGTAGGTCTCCTCCCCAACGTCCCTGTATAAATCACAGAGGGACAGGCCGGGAGGTGACCTCTGCATTTTACTGCTGTTTCATGAACATGTTTCGCTAGCCATTTAAAAGGAGATTTTTCCCCATAAATCATTCTCAGAGCTGACAGAGGTCATTGCTCATGGAAATTGCAGAGCATGATTTAAGCAAGTTTTATCACAGGCTTGATTAGGCCGACATTAATAAATGAAAAGCTGTGCATGCTTCTCATTAGTCCCACTCCCAGGGTCAAGACACTGCAATCAGAGAGGTCTAATGTTAAAGCTTTGAAGGTTTACATGTAGACTTTGATTGGGTTTGAATAGGTCTTGCCCTCCATACTGCGCACAGCTTAACATCCTCTCACCCTAATTTTTTCCCATGAGACCTGGGTTTTGCAAACACACTAGCTTGATATTTTGTAAGGATCTCAGCTACAGGACGTTCAAGCATGGCATTTGCCGTTGGCAGTGATGAATTGGGCATCAGGTGTAAACAACAGTGTCTAATGAAACGCTGTGGTTCGGGGAAGGCGCGGCCTCTGCAGCCAATCAATACCTTCCCACCTGCGTCTGCGAGCCTAATTTACCATGTGATTTGTCACCCTGAACTTCTGAGAGGCCGCCTCGCACGTCAAGCCCAGAGGCTGTCAGCTCCGCGCCGCCAGTGCTAACAGGTCTGCTGACGTCACGTCACGTTTCACGGGGATCGTGTAAATCTCACATTTTTGCCCAGTCAGTCACACTCGTCTATGCTGGTGGAAAGACACAGGGGGCAATGGGTGAGAAGTGGTGCTGTTCGGCACCCCACCAGAAC
The DNA here is from genome assembly GCA_900302535.1 of Neoniphon sammara. Lineage (NCBI taxonomy): Eukaryota > Metazoa > Chordata > Actinopteri > Holocentriformes > Holocentridae > Neoniphon > Neoniphon sammara. Next base: position 82,933 of record OMKZ01001375.1, read on the forward strand.
GGGATGTGGAGCAGAAGCTGCATCGTATAATGCCTCCTGCTGAGGGCGCAGGCAACCATCGCTCCATCTGTTCTCCCCTCTGAATCACTCTTCCCCAAATAGAAAGCTGCTGTCTCGCCACTTTATGTATTTCAATTCTCCTGTTCACTCCCCGTTAGAGGTGTTAAAGTTTGATATTCACATATTCAACATGTAAAATCTGTGATCTCCCTTTCGAGGAGGACGTATGAACTGTTTGCAGTATCTGATAGTCGCCGTGCAGTGTGCTTCACGCCATCATCTATCAGTGGAGGATCTCATTTCAATTTAAGCTTTTTGCTGAAAGAATATGAAATTGCTATGTGGTTGGTATCAGCAAATTTTATCAAGAAATTGATCATTGTATTCATTGAAAAGATCCCTGCTAGAACATCCCTATTCCTTATTTCCTGTGTTTGACAGCTCATTTCCTCCATCCTTTATGCCCTTTTACTAACTCATTCCTTTATTTTCTCCTCCTCCATTCATCTTCTTGTTTTCCACCCCCCTCCTCCTCCTCCTTCTCATGTCATTATCTCTCTCCTCTCTGCTCTTTCCCTCCCTCCTGCCTCCTCTCTGCTCCTCTGCCAGGGTACCACCACAGCCTGCCATCCTCTCCGTATTCATCCGGTCCGGAGGGGCAGAGGTTACCCTCTTCTGGGACGCTTTCGTCGGAGTTCCTCAACCACGGAGTCCCTCTAAAGATCCTGCTGCTGGTGTGCAACGCTGCAGGAGCGGGCCAACAAGCCGTGAGGTAACTGCCGAAAACAGCTCCTTTCCTTTCTGTTTTGATCGTCATTAAGCTTTCACTTGGCCTGGAGTCCCACCTTTTAACAGCTTTGCACTGAACGTGGGTTCTGTGTGGTTCGGGCTGCCCTTCCATATCTAATGTGACGGTTGAGCAAGTCAAGGTCATGTTAGCTCCCTCTTTTACAGAGGTCTGTGCTAAATCTCACCATGAGGCGAGTTTCAAATCGAGGGGCTGAGGAATTTGACATCTGGCATGATGGAGAGATCCATCAGACAGCCGTCAGGCCGACAGAGTCCGGAGAGATCAATACACACTGAGGTGAACTCGCCAACACGGCTGTGAAAAAGTCCAATCCCATCCATGGGGGCGGCTGTCTCAGTTTCTCCTTCAAATGCCTCGCCATCGTTGATCAAACCACCCACCTGTCTCAGTGTCATCAGATGACAGCTGGAGGTCTTCTCTGTGTAGAGAAAATGACATTGGAGCCCCATACTTCTTTCTCCCTCTTGTTCTCAGTAGAATTGGTTCACAGGTAGATTTCTAGAAATCAGCAAAGTGTGAAATCTTTCTGTTTCAGTTTCATTGCTTTGTTTAACTGTGAAACCAGAAGAGAATAGAAGATACTAAAATGTGTCAGAACACCAGTGTTACCTGTTTTCACTATCTCCTCTCTTACAAAAGATAATCTATCATACTGTTATTTTAATTCCAGTTACATGTGGGTACTGGGGGTTTACAATGAAATCATCCCTAAAAATTATATGATACTTGTTTTATCTTTTTTTTTCTATCTCAGTATTAGAGGTTCCATCTTATCGTAGTCCACTGTTGTACGAATCTAGTTTTTTTCTTTAAAATTCTTGATAGATTCTTGTAGATGAGGTTCATAATCCCATCAACTGCCAAGGCACCATGCTTTATTTACTCAAATTGTAGTAGTATTAGCAGTACAGAGTGGACTGTGAGATCCATATTATCTCGAGGCAGCATGCCTTGTTATGACAAACATTTAAGTGAACTGAAATTTGTCTCGCTCTCTTTCAAATAATCTCTACAATCTCTGCAAGACCCATGGAACAACTACCTTATTCATGTTGGTTCTGCACTTGTGTCTGCCTTACACCAAATATCATCGCTCTGATAATATGATCTTCATTTCTGCTCACTCCTCTACTGTCCATAGCGTAAAGTCAGTGCCTGGACTGATGCAGAGTCTTATTTCTATGGAGACAGGCAGCAGGTGAAAATGAAATGCCGATCATTGGGTACTCGGTGGCAGATAATGGACTTATCTGCATGATCCCATGAAAAGTCTCTTTTTCAGAGGGATGATGCATTGGAAGACTGCCATGAGTGTCTTGCATCAAATTTCATTTTCTTTTTCTTTTTTTTTTCCCCTGTGGCTCTGAAGGAGGTGAATAAATCGAGACTTTTGCAGGATTGTGACAGTTTTTTCAATGTTCAACAGCCATTTTGCAATTCTAAAGATACACTGATTCTCAAGATGCATTGTTTGCTGCATTCATTTTGAGGTATTTATCCTCAAATGGCAGACTCATATACAACAGGAAAAATTTTTGGCATCACCATCAAATGAAGGTGAACTGAACTAATCTTCTCATAAGCGACGGTGCTAATTGGAGGTGCTGCTGCACCATCACCACAGTATGTGTGGTTTACCACACAAGCTGTTCCTGAATGCTTCTTATTCATCCTGATTTGTCGTCATATTGGCAGGCCAGTGTTGCTGTAGCCACGGCCACCTGTGTTTTTCGATGGAGGATCACGGTCCAAAAGTAGCAGTGCGATCATTTCAGCACGCTCAATCTCTAATCCATTTTGAATACTGTCCACCTGCAGCCCACCAGCTAATCTATTCATTACTGGCTAGTCATCCAGGCCTACACACACACTGTGGAGGACGTACAGACAGCCTAACTGCTTGTAGTCCATGATAATGCTGCCATGATGCCTTGGAGAAATCACGAACTAAATGATTTGTCTGGAAGCTTGTGGTATGGAAGAGCATGGATATGGCTGTCAGGGGGAAAAAAGCATAGACATGGCTGTATGCCAAATGAATACATTTCCCATCTTGCATCATTCCAGAGTAAAGTTTACCTCTAAAGAGAGGGAAAGAGGGCCTGGAGAGTCACTGGAGCAGCCTGGAAATGTGGCTACCACAGGGCTATTGGCTTTTGCATTTAGCACACCAAGTCCAAGTGATAGAAAGGTTTGAATGACCTAATGCACTTCAAATGAAAAGCCATTTACTACAATGGGACCAGTTCACCTCCAGCAAAAAGAATGGGATCATTTTGGCTCTTGCTCTTTAGCAGTCCCCATTGTAATTAATTATTTTAATACCAACCAAGTCCTTTCCCCTCCCAGTACAGCCCCTCTCCCAGCTCTATATGTTGTCTCTTTCTGTGTCTCGGTTGCTGCAGCCGTTGCTCCTAGCGACCACAGAATGTCAGGTGGAAATCAACGTCCAAGGCATGGAAAGTATGTCGGATGGAGGCCTCTGACGTTAATGGTTACCGTAATGAAAAGCATTTGTGATACATCAGCCTAATCTACCTTGGTGGTGTCCATTGTTTCTGTGATTTAATAGGAAATGTCTGGGGCCCAGCACCCTTTTGCTTTCTCTAGCCTCGTCTAAAAGTCTGCAAGAATGTGAAATTAGGAAGGCAACAAAAGCCTGCTTTCTCTTCTTTTCTATCACTGCTGTTTTGGTGAACCCTTTCACTCACCTTCAATTCTTTGTGTTTGAGTGTGTGTGTGTGTGTGTGTGTCTGCACACATACATGCACAGACATGCACATCTCCCATGTTAATAGATCTGAAGCGCTGCCCTCAATTAGAAGTGTAGTGTAATAAATGTGTCATGTGATTTGTCATTTCAAAGGGAGGGTTTTCCTTCTCCCCAGCTGTTTTGACTTCCCATTATCTCCCTGTCCTTCTATTGATATGCTGTAATGAGAACTCTCCTCTAAGGCCAGCAGTGGCTTACATTTGAATGAGATAAGTGGACCTGGACCAGGTTAGCTGTGATGTATGTAAGTTAGCTGGTCAGGGATAGTGTGAATGGCTGAATGTGACTGGGCAAAGGTATTATAATGTATTATTTTAAATTGTATAATTTTCTCAGGTTTGGACCTCCATTCCTTATGAGGGAGGACCGGTCTATATCCTGGGACCAGCTGCAGCAGAGCATCCTTAGCAAGCTTTACTACCTGATGATCAATGGAGCGCCGGCACAGGTACTGGACACCTGCCACTACTAATAATGTGACTCTTTATGGTTTTTCTTGCTCCTTGACTGAAACTGGCAGGGATTTAGTCACTCGCTCAAGGACACTTGCACAGTGGATGCTTGCCATCCTCCATTGAAGGATATTTTCTCTAAACACAAAGCCTCCCTGCATGCCAAGTGTCGCACTGATCTGATAATGTTAAGTCAGAGAGCAAAAATGAAAATGGAACACAAGTTATGGAATTTCTTTGTAAATTCAACTGTTATTAGTCTGGAGATGAAATTAAACCCTGCATACGATTGGATATCATTATCATAGAGTGACTTATCATAGGCAACAGGTGCATTTTTTTGCATATTAATCATATTGTGAATGCCACTGATGACAGCTCATCTCACAGTACAATACTTTGTATCATTGGCCCAACACTGGTACACAGCCTATGGCTTATCCAGTCTCTGCCTGTATGCCCATCCGCCCTCTGTCTTTAGTGATTACAATATTAATAGTGAATTTAGGACTTTACCAGTTTACGGCCATGTCAGTTTTGAGGAGCTCTATAGCAGCTCTGCCTGAATATACACCAAAGTCACACAAACATCACATGAACAAGGACTTTGAAGTGACTGAATCATATTGCAGTAACAGAGATAAACTACACAAGCAATTCATATTAAGTTATCTTTAAAAGAGGTCTGACGGTCACAACTTTATTGGTAGCAACTACTGTAACAGAGTTCAACGACATCAAATAGTCAGTGCCAGAATTGCAGATGCCTCACAAAAACTGTAAAATTATATGATGTGGCTGTATACAGTCATGAAAAGCTTGACATCATATGCCAAGCAGATAAATGACATCAGCAAAGAGGAACAGCGGTCACAAGTCAGAGCTCACTGACAGGCTCAGATGGAGCTTTGACTTTCTAAAAGACAAGGTAGTCACTCAACACCACAAAATATGGTCTCAAACATTGAATGCAGAGTTGAATCAGCACCTCTGTTGAGGTGAATTTGAAAAATGGTCCAATAACCTGCCACACATAGTTGAGGAGATGAATGAAAGCATTTCAAGGAGGATTGAAGCTGTTCTGAAGACATAGGGTGGCACCTTCTTTTTAGAAAGGCCTACTTGATATTCAGATATCTCTATGTGTTTCCATTATTTTGTCGCCCCCCATGTACATTATGATGGATTTGCATATATATTGCTGGGGGAGGCTGTAGCACTGTGAGTGCTAATGAGACTTGAGTCGGGTCAGAAAGCGAGTCACCGGCCCTGTCAATCTTCCACGGCTGAGTGGCTAACGAGAATCCTGGTTGGCTTGTTTGCTTCGCCGCCATTGTTGTAACTGCTGCGGAGCGTGGGACCTAATGATACAAATGCAAACAGCATAGCCTGCTTAGATGCACTCCAGCTGCGTGTCACCGTCAAGTAAATTATTTACCTCACTGGAGCCAAGGGTCCATTTGCTTGCTTGTTTCTGCGTGCCTGTATGCTTGTATGATTCAGCATGTGATTGTCTGCAGCAGTAGCATGCTGTTAATCATGTAGCCAAACAGATTTCCAATTAGAGTCTCCTTGTGTGGGGCCCGGCTGGCTTTAGCAGTCAGGGGCCATGCAGAGGATGGGTCCAATAGGAAAATTAACAGATGACCAACTTGCTGTGTTTGACTTTTTTTTTTTTTTTAAGAGAGAGGGAGAGGACAGTCCAGAATGGGATGGATGAAAAGATGTGAAACTAAAGTAGCTCCGTTGGAGCTCTCTCATCTCTTTTGTGCCCTGTGCTGTCAGCCATTTAATTAAGAGCCAGCCTGTACAGTATAATCAGGTTTCTGGAGCCTACCTCTGCCAAGAAAGGAGCAATGCTCTCAACAGATGTTTGCCCCAAATCTTTCATCTCAGCCAGAATATGTATTTCTTGCATCAGTAGATTACAGTCACAAGTGGATATTGTGCCCTTATCTAATTTTAGCTTCAGCGAAGACGTAATTCAAGAAAAAAGCAGCCATTCTGACAGGCATTGTGCCTGCTACTGACACTGCTTGACAACTTAATTTTAACTTGGGCTGGCTGATGCTTACTGAAGCAGGCCTTGCGATGTAATATGCCATGTCAAACTGATGGCTCCACACTGAGGTAATTATATTAGCACACATACAAACATACAGTACACACACACATGCACACCTACTGTAGCCGGGCTGCAAGTCGCTGCCCATTACAGCAGTCAAAAGAGGAACACACTTTTCAAGGGGACACAGAACTAAGGGGATTTGATATGAACTTTAATAGGACAGAAACAGAGAATTTCAGCATATAGGATGGAGAATCGTGTGTGTGTGTGTGTGTGTGTGTGTGTGTGTGTGTGTGGTGTGTGTGTGCTCATACTCACAACATTTGTTGCATGCCTTGACTGTAATTGGGCATCTCTTGCCTTGTCATGCACGAACAATGCTGCAAACATTTTTGCAAACATCTTTTCACGCAGCCCTCACCGAGCACAAATAGTAATTAACCTTGGCAAATTCGAAAGCCTATTGGTGGAAAACGAGAGCAAGGATTTTCTCACGGGGAACATTACCAACTTCTGAGTCTCAATCAGCGTCCGTGGAGCCCTCGTGCTCACGCAGTCCTCTGGCAGCGCAGCTCAGCCACCCAGAGGTGCGCTGTGGTGCAGCTTTGTGTTGAGTTTTCACGCTTTTTCTTCCTCTCTCCCCAGCAATCATGCTGACAGGGGTGACATTGCTTAGAGCCAAACCAGATCTTGGATGCTCATTTGTTCATTTTGCTCCTCGCTCACTCTTCCTCTCGCTCGCTCTCCTACAACACACACACACGCACACACACACACACACCTACATGTTTACACACCTTTGTTGCTGGTGTTATTCTCACACATTCGTTCTCATCTGTGTCTACTGGAAGGAAAACAGAAATGTAGGCTACACACACGCAAACATGCATACACACACACAGCACTGCGTTTTATATTGTATATGTTGCCTTGCTTTGTCTGAATCTCACCCATTCAGACTGATGTTTAGTTTACAGACCGACTTAATTCACCAATTACAAGACTTGATGGGATACATGTATCATATTTCAAGTCAACTTTTCCCAAATGTCTAAATACCTCCATTCCCAAAGGATTAAAATTAGCAACTTCTATACATTTTGCACAGGACTCTATGGGTGGTCTTTACATGAACCCACAAGTGCTTTTGCAAACCGCCTCTGAGCACGTGGTAAAAAGGTCTGGGAAAGCGTTGTCATCATATAGCACGAAGACGGCATGTAGCAGTTAGCTGCCTGCGGTGTACATAAACACATGATGTTGAGGTTCGTGCAAAACACTGAAGAGAAGATAACATGGTCTTAGTTACACTCTACATGTGTGCAAAAAATGAGGACAAACGGTCCTGTGAAATGATTCCATTACCTTTGGCTTATCTTTATCCATACTGGCATTTGCTCCAGTATTGCATTTTAAAATTTTATATTTCTTTGAACAAGTGAGAAAATGTGGCAGTGGTGAGAAATAATTTGACATTTTTTTTCACTGAACCACATATTGAATAAGCAAAGAGAAGGCTGGGCAGCTACATTATGTTGTGTATGGGTTTTTTTTATATACTTTGTTTAGTTTTCAGTATATTCATTATGAAAATGGTTTAATTGCCAAATAAATTCAAAGATATTAGTCTTATTTCTGCACCCGAATGAGTGGGTGTTGATGTAATGTGATAAAATGGAAGTTGTTACTTGGGCTTCGGTGTGCATACAGTTTGCAGTGTTTTGTGTAATGTTAATGTAGGTAGTCATCATAAATGTATTGTAAGAAACAAATTATTGAATTCTGTGTGCTAATTTTTACTTTAATTGATTAATATATTGATGTAATATACTTTTGATCCTGATATTTAAACTAGTACTGCTTCCTGAACACATGAAACGGTAATTAGAGCTATTGTGATGCCCTGAAGGCTTATGCCTGCCAGTAGGTTCATGTGAGCAGCATATCAGTATTTTCCAGGAATATAGTGTCTCCTGTGATGTGCTTTTCGCCATCAGGCCGATAAAACGGCCCCTCCATTGCAGGCTTTTCTTCACAGGAGTCAGCGTTGTTGTTGATGCTGGAGCTCAGCCAGCAGCTACACATAAGATTTCATTTGAACGAGAGGAAATCAATTTCATTTCTCTGCAAAGCGCTCCCTCATTCCTAAAGCACCTCCAATCTAAGCAAATCTCAGAGTAATATAAGCATGTTTCAAAGCAGACGCAAAAGATATTAGTTTTTTATTTGTTGTTTCTTTCTTCTCATCTGCGGCTTTCCAGTCCAATTGAGAGTGATATGAGTGAGTACTTTTGTCTTTGGGTTTATTATATTGCCCTGTAAAATAAATTTTTAAAGCTGCACAAACCTTTTCATATTTCTTCACATGGTAGTAAGATGCTTCATGACAAGGTGCTCCATGGCAGTTTGAGTTGAAGCTGCTTTGAACTCAAATATCAGGTGCAGGTCTTTTTGTCCTTTGTTCCTCACTCTCCTCTGTCTTTCTGTTTCTCTATACTGTATACAGTAAAATAGCCTGTTAATTCAGCTCTGAGGGGGGTATTTACTAAGGAGCACGCAAAACACAGTGCGCTATAATTTAACGAGCCCAGTTGGCCCTAGTTTTGCGACTGATTTACTATGACCAAATTGCACGACACGCAGCTGACTAATTAGAATTACAGAGGCGCTAATATCAGACGCATCCTGGACCGCATTCGAACAACTGAGCAAGAGGAAGAAGTTCAACCCAGAAGAACTTGACGTCCTGACTGAAAATAGAATTTGTGAATCCATCAATAAAATGGAATAAATTAAATGGCATATACCACAATCAAAATGTCATTATTTCATGAGCAGTAATAGAATACAATAACTTTATTTTTCCCAGGTTGAACTTCAAGATACATAATCAAAATGTCATTATTTCACGAGTCTATTTGATTTAAATCGTGGGTGTTAGAATAAAAAAAAAAAAAGAATTACTTTTATGAGTGTCCGTTCAAACAGATCTAAGCTATTCCCTCTTCCATTAGAAAAAAAATCTGTTCTTTTATTCAGTCTGATTTAAGTGAAATAATTCCTGATGACCTCCCTCCCTCCATCCTCCAATGCGTCTCCATCACCAGGGTCTTGATCTTCTCTTTCAGCACCCTTCTGTGCTTCATCAGCTGACACACCACTGCTGCGTAATGCCAGATTGTGTAGCATGCACGTCGCCCCAATCTCACACACTTGAGAGGGTGAACACAGCATGCCTCTCACAGTCTTGTCCAAACAGATACCAAATGTGCGCATATTGGGTCTTTATGCGCAACATTGTAGCTTTGTTGGGCTGGGTGCTCGGGTTAAACGCTGGTGGCAGCAGCCAGGGCCACTGCTGGATACGCACTGTCACTTGAGGAAATAAATTCTGACATGCTGTTTGTTTGTGATCATTTATCAAATATGAAGTTATTATTCTCTTACAGAGCTAAAATGAAATCACAGCGCCACTCACAAACAATGCTGCAGCCACTGTCAATGTCACTGTGCCATTGCGCCTTGGTGTAAAATACAGCACATTATTTCCGGGCAGACGGAGACTGTTCAGTTTTTTCTCAGCGCTGTCACTTTGAATGGTCCCCTCCCCTGTTTTTGCACCTTTACAGAGACACTCCTTAAAATGCATATTAATGAAGCCATGCATGCTTAAATCTGTGGCTCAGTTTGTACGCGTAAAAAGACTTCTACACCCCGGTTGATAGATCAGCTGTGGTTGGTTTTGCTCACGCAGATGGATTACCACCCCCGCAAATAGTAGATACGTCTCTGAATGTGTAAAAAGTGTGTACAAATCAATATTATGCCACTGTTTACCTATGTCCACCCCATCAGACTGTGATAGTTTTTAATTATCAGCTCTGAGTGAATAAACAACACTTAAGTTGATACTCATGTCACTGAAAAAGCAACTCTTTTTAAACTCTTTTTAAGTGCCAAAAAGCCAACAACCCTAAGAAGTCTTAATGATGGTTCATTTTAACAGGCAGACCTTCTACTGGCTTTGTATTCTGAATTTGGAAGCTCAAGCGTTCCAGATAAGTTCAGATGTTTTTAAGTGGGTTTTGAAGTTATTACATCCTCACAGATCCAGTTTGTTTATTTTAAAACTTGGACACAGATCTTCTGGTGGCCTTTTTCTCTTTTTTGATAGTTTCTGCATACGTCACTATAAAACATTTTACCTTTTTTTGTGTTTCCTCAAGGCATTTAATATCAAAATGTCAGTCCCAAGTGAGCAGAAGTCAGAACATTTGCATGCACACAAGAAACCCAATTACTGAGAGTAACTGGGTTATGATACCTTACGCTGATTGCTGAAAACCCTAATATCCTGTGCATGTGCTCCTCAGTCATCAAGGGTTTCCCAAGCTTCACTAAACTTGGTGAAGCCCCCGTTTGCATCAGAATAATGTGACAATGGCATAAAATTGTTCAGTATTCTTCAACGAGCATGTAGAACAGAAAGTTTCTACTCTCTTGTGCGTTTTATAGTGCATGCTGATTGTATTTACAGGCCAGTTTCCTTATCTGCTCTGTTCTTTTGCACATGTGCACTTGTAAAAAGACAGTTAGAAATCGGAGACAGGGTTTACATGGCCCAGTAATCGGGTTTCTCCTGCAGAAATCCAGCTTGAATACGCCAATTTCTCTTAATTCCTTACCCTGATTGCTGAAATCTGCATTCTTGTTTACAAAGCAGTTGAGAAATCAGGTAACTGCAGTCCGAAGGCGAGTAACCTGATTACTGAACTAGTCAGGGTAAGAACCAGATGTAGCTAATTAGCTACATCCTATCATATCAATATAGCTCCTTGGGCAGCTCCAAAGTCACAGGGTCCCAAAGGGGAACACTCAGTCTACTTTGGACTTGAGCCTAGTGTCTGTGGAACACAGTAGGGTTTTGCCCGAGGATCTCAGCCTGCGCTCAGGCTCATGTGAACTTAAAAGTTTGGTCATGTAGCTCATGAATCTCTTCTAAAACAAACAAGCAATCAGTGGAAAGAGGCTAAAACAGAGGTGATCTTGACGTTTGGCACAACACAGAACCATTTTGGCAGCGTTCTGGATAAGATGCTGGCGTGAAAGAAACTTTTGAGAGAGGCAGGAGTAAAGGGAGTCGCAACAGTCTAAATGAAAGGAAATAAATTTATGAATGACCTTGTCTAAGTCAGCTCAGTATGGCAGTGGTGTAATTTTCAAAATAATTCAGACTGCGCAACCCTTTCAACCTGCTCATCAAGTGACCCAGTTTGCTATGGAACATATTTGAAGAGTCAGGGAAGCCAAAAAACAATTTTGAGTTTTTTTGTTTTTTTGTTTGTTTTTTTTTCATTGGGTTCATCAAGTTTGTGAACATCGAAAAGTTTAATATAAAAGACACAGTCAAAACAGTTGGGGTTGTTGCTGTTTCAATGGAGGTATAGCAGCATGTCATCTGCAAAATAATGGACATACAAATTACATTTGTGCATAGTCTGACTCAGGGTCAGCGCATATAGAGAGAATAGGATAAGTCTTGTATGGAACCTCACAGGTTATATATTGGGAGGGGGAGTTTAGATTACCTTTTGAGATAGACTATGCTCTACGGGGGCGATGAAAACTGAACCTGTCTACCTGTCCAACCTGTCTAAAACACTAGGGCAGTATGAGCAGATCAAATGCCGCATTGAGATCTAAAGGGCCCACTATGTTGAAAACTTCTTTGGGGAATTTAGTGCCACTAATATCAAGAGGGCATATGGAAGGGAGATATGTATCCTCCTCTTGAAGTGTTCGAGAGATGGGCTCAAAATGGTTCAGTGCTGAAGAATTACCCAGGTAATAGACAGGTCCCATCCACCTGAGTATATTCATTTAGCCAAGATGAGCCTTTAGATTTAGGTGTTTTAATATAATGAGAAGCAGAGAGCGAGATCAAATGCTATTAAAAAGATGTACTAATCCCCGTGTGTGAGGTATGGTGATATGAAAACAAGTTCTGTATGTGGGAGTGAGCTGGAATAAAGTAATTAGAGATTGGAGGTGACAGTTGCCATTGAAAGTAATGATCTTATGGTCAGAAACATGAAAGTCCTCATGTTCAGCATTGCACAAGGCAAACCCATGAGGGAACATCAAATCAAGGGCCCCAGAAGAGAGAAATTCTGCAAGATTCAAAACTCAGAGTCGAGTGCATTTGGATGCATTTAAAGTGCATTATGTATAACTGGTAATCTCTAGCCTCTACCAGAGAGCTGGAGGAGGCAGAATTATACATGTGGTGTTGCCTCAATCAGGGGTGCAGTCACCATTCCCCAGCCCCAACTTTCTGTGGCCATAAAAAAGTCCAAACCAGCTGTAATGAAATCAAGGGAGATAAAAGACCTATCAGAGAAATTAAATAAGCCATCATTTATGTGAACTAAATCAGGGGCAGAGCGAGGACTGGATTGTAAAGAGGGAAAGAAACAAGTTCTTAGTATTGCAAGCAGATAACATTGCAGCAGGATTGTGAATGAAAAGCATAAAAATACTCTGTCAGATGTTTGGATTTACTTAATCTTTTGCAATCTGGTCCTTGGCGTTACAATGTATTTGTTCTGGCTTGCTTTTCCCAGAATACCAGAGTTCTGTTTAATATTCGTGTGGTGGGAGGATCCGCAGCCTACAGTTACCTGTCACCTCAGGATGGACGACCACTGTACCACCCTGCTGTGGACAGGTGAGGCTATCTGTCTATCTTTCTGTCTGTCTGTCTGTCTATCTATACATCCATCCATCCATCCATCCTGTATCCAGTACCACGTCCACCTGTAAATAGGATTTGGATAACAAGAGCAGTTAACAATGCACGTTGGCATATCTGGACACATTACTGTACATATGTTTTCCATCTGAATATATGATCATGTGAATAAGTAGCAATGCATATTTGCATATCGTCTTCTAACCTGTAAGTCTTTCAAGCCAAAATTAGATAAGATATGATAAACTATAAGCTATATATATATATATAAAGGAAGAATATGAGAAAAGTTGAAAACATGAATCTGAATTTGCAGATTATGTACATAATGTATATATAAGATGTGCAAATTGTCTACATATCAGGTCTACAGAAGTCCACAGAGTGTGCAGACATGCAAATTTAGATACTAGCTCTTCACCCTATCAAAACGTTCACGAGGTTATCATAGGTATAGAGAAGTGTCAGTACACATTCACTTGTTGTCTGTTCACATTGTCAAAAATCATTACTAAAACATCCTTTAGATGGAGGTAGCATACTATGTACAGAAAAAGAGACAGAGTACAGGGTGCATGTGCATTGTTTTCAGTTCTTTTTCCATTGTCGTTACCACATCATATTTATATAAGTGCAGGAGGTGTGGGTGAACACACTATATTTTTGTACAAGTTGCATACATACATCTTGCTTGAAGCAACATCTTGTCCCAACTAAGATTCATTACTCAAAAAATGGAACTCATTAGTGATAATGAAATCTTGACAGATAAAATCCTCACTGACAAGAGATCTGACATTCAATAAGTCTAAAAATACAGCGTCCCTAGAAACATCAGATTGATGAGAAGCTTAAAATTAATGGATCGCAGGTTATCTGGAAACCTCTAAACTATACTGCTGGAAAACTCCATATGAGCAAGTCATTTAGTCTCATACTCAACCTTAAAATCTTGTTTTTCTTAAAACAACTGAAAATCCTGCCAGTTTGATGACAATAATCCCGCTTGTTTCCAATGCAATTTGACTTGTTGCAGAAATTTTTCTGGGAATAAGTATAGATGAAACAAGGCAGAATAAAGCAGATTAGCCCACTGGTATCAATAAAATGATTCTTGACTGAGGAAAATTCTGGAAACAAGTTGATTACCCCAAAAAACAAGCAGTATTTTAAGACTGAATATGAGACTAAATAGCTTGTTAAAATGGAGACTTTTTCAGAGCATCCCAGTGAAATGCTCTGCGTCATCCCAAGGCTCAATTTCAAACAAACAGTGTAATTTTTCTGACTATCTGAGCGTAGTGTTATTAGTACCACTGGGGATCTCCACATTCCTATCAGTTGAGCCTTCAACACCCGGGGATGTAACCTGTGCACCAGCTGGCATGTGCAGAGCAATAGGTAGGGCAGGTCTGTCCATTTGGACAGTAGGAACGTGGGAGTGAGGAGGAGATACTGGTGGACAGCAGGAAGCAGACACCTGGCCGCTCTTGGACCACCAGTCCCAGCTGGGGCAGAGCTCGTACATCTGCTAAGACAGGAGGAGCTTCAGCCAAAACAACGTGAAGCTCTGCCATCGCCACAAAGCTGTTTTTCAGTGCTTCAAGGCAGGGTTAAAAGTGGTAGGAAAACCTTTGATTTCCTCCACTACACAGTTGACTAAACTATGCCTGGCAGTGTCACGCCATCTCCCCTCTGCAACAAGCCCAATTGCATCAGCCTTGTAGGAAGTGACATGAGCCCTGGTCAACTGCAGCATGGCCACCTGGGGGCCGAGTCGCATCTGGTGCTCCAGAAGTTCATGCGTCTGCTGCTCTATTAGCTGCAGCACAGCATCACAGTCTCATTGGTACAAGATGCATTGTCTGTTAAAGTATATCCAATAGACTATGTGTTTACATCAAGAGGAAGGTCTGCTATGCTTCTCTTGTACAGTGCTTCCATGTAATCTCATACAGTGTATATTCAGAAAAGATACAGGCAAACAGCTAGTTACCAGTACAAAATTGTCTAGGTCCCTCTTTCATGTAAAAGAGATCTTGTATCTCAATGAGACTTTCCTCATTAAATTAGATAAAAATAAGAAGGAAAAAAAACAACAACAGTAAAACAGAAAACATATGCTCTATAGCAGTGTTGATGTTCAAATTTATTCCACCATCTTCTAAGGACTGGCTACACGAATGTCTTGGAACCAGTGCTTACATCATACTAACTGTATAGGATGGACTCATTTTGCACCTAAGATGGAAATGTGCAGCCACATTATTCCTTTTCACAAGTGGGTGTCTAATGGCTTGCACTTGCAAAAGTGAATTGCCATTTCAAAGGGGCAGTTTGGCAAGAACTTAAAAGGACTTCCATTTGTGTAGTTGCTAAGAAAAGTTCATTCATTCGTTGAATGGTGCTGATGGGGGCAAATGCCTCTGAAATCTTTTGAAATGCAAATGTGTAACACTGTATCCTGGAAACTAATGTAATGATAGTGTTTAAACTCTAATGTTTCAGAAATATGCTCTGTCCCCAAGTCAACCCACATTGAACACTACAGGAACTTCATCCTACAAGAACTTGCCAGTAGTTTTTAGTCTACTTTGTAAACTTTTAATGGCTTCTTGAAGCTCTTTCATGCTTATGCGTAACATCAGGCACATCATTGTATTTCTTTTACTGGAAGACTTGCTGTGTCTAGATCATTTCCAGTATGGACTCACTGATTCACTTTTTTCCTGGTTGCTTATTTTTCACTGATAGCCAGGTATGAAGTGTCAAACACATCAATGGTCAGTCATATCAGTGTATAAAGAGGTATGAAGCCTGTGGGGAGCTTCCTGCTCTTTTTCTCTGGCTCAACAGAGCTGAGATCAGCAGGGTTTTTCCTCTGAGGCAGCTTGGAGCTGTACACAGAACCATGTAATGAAAGTCTGTTTGAAGTGCTCCTTCAGCTTTGCTTAACTCTAAACTCAGAATACATTAGTTTACCTAAAGGATCCCCAGTGCCAATCCAAAATACTCTCTCTCTCTCTCTGTCTCTGTCTCTGTCTCTCTCTCTCAAGAACTAAAGAGGTAAAACTGCAAAGTAGTAGCTATCAAATTCAAACATTTGTTTGTACCTCTTTCTGTCTGACTGTCTGACTGTCTGACTGTCGTCCCGTCTTGCTCTCATCACTCTTTTGTTTTGCTTGTTTGGTCATACTGACATCTAGTGGCTGAAAGCACTCTAAACACACTCTAAACACACTAAAAGAGCGCTCATTGGCTTCTCATCAGTCTGTTGCGATTGCATGACACTGAATATCCACTGTAAATATCTCAAGGTTTTAGGAACATGTGAAGAACGTGACAGAAGTAAAAAAAAGAAAAAAACTCTTGAGATAAATGTTTTATGTGTAATCAGCCAGTTGATGGATTTGTCAGTGTGATGCAGATGTCTCGTGACCTTTCACCCCAACATCTTGCAGAGCTCTGAAGCTGTGTGGCTCAGGAGGACCTCCGCACGTGAAGCTCATCATCGAGTGGGAGCACCGAATCAAAGACTGGTCAGTCCGGGTATATAAGCACATAACAAACCACCACTTTCTACCTTTATCATTTTGTTTTTTTCTTATCTTGAGAAAAAAAAAGTTACTTCCTAACACATTACATATCAAATGCTCTGTGTCCTGGGCCACAGCCTGTTTGGTAATATCCAGGAGGAGGTGGTGAAGGATGCGGACAGCGTGAGGAACCAGCAGCAGCAGCACGTCCAGCAGTACAGCTGTACCTTGGACGAGTGTTTCCAGCTCTACACCAAAGAGGAACAGGTGCAGTGTCTCTCTTATCTTGATACTAACCTAAGTGGACCTGCAATGGCTCCACAGACAGTGAACTCTCCTGTCAAGAGGTCCTTGAGTAACACTGAGCATAGGAAACCCTGATCCCATGTTTCACCCTGTCAGAAAATAAGGTACCAAGTTTTACCTAAATCCAGTGAGAAAAACATAAAAACATGTATCTGAATTTCTGAATGTACTGTAAGACTCTCTGACTAAGAGCATTACCTAAACGCCGAAAATGTCATCTCAGTGAGTGTTTTTGTTGAAAATGTCATTTTAATACCATTGTTGTTGACGTTGGTCAGAGGAGTGAGGTCAGTCATAGCGGAGGTGTGGGTGATTAACGTTACACATGATGACACAAACAAGAATGTCATCTCTCTTGTTCATGCACTCTGTAACTTGTCATAGTGACATAAATGTAAGGACAGAGAGTTTTGCCATTCTGTAATAGGCATAAGTATTGATAAGATATTGATCATTCTCCCGCTTCCTTTACCCCGGCCTAATTGACAGTCAGACAGACCACTGGCTCAATCAATAACAAGGATGAGCTGAGAATTCATGAGCTATAAATACATTGCCCATTGTTTTATTTCTCTTTATGGCTTTGAAGAATTTTGCAGGGAGGACTTTTGTTTACTGCCAGTTATCTTTTAAAAAGGTTAGCAAGGAAATGAAATAAAGAGTAATTAATTTAGTGTCAGAAAGGGTAAGGAAGCCTGTCATAAATAGACGACTCTTGGGTGATTTATCAAAGCTTTTCTCCTCCACTAAGGTGGAAGATCATTCATTTGGTGATATGTATTCATTGTGTTGGTTTTCCTCAATATGTGAGTAGTTGTTTAAGTTACTATATAGCAGAACATAGGTGTGCATCTCCACTGGCAATCCTCCTGTTTTTTTTTTTTGTTGTTGTTGTTTTTTTACAACTTCTTTCATCTCCCGCAACCTTATAGAATATTCAACACCGTGTCAAGATGATTTACAAGGCATTTTCCTGGTTATGATTTCTCTCTACCCACAAATAATTTTGCATTTTTATCAGAAATGAAAAATTGCAATTTTTTTAAAGGTGAAAATAAGTTGGAAAAAATATGGGAAAATAAAGAAAACATGTTTGTTAACTTGTTAACCCACTGCAGTGTTTGGGCTAAAGTGTCAGTACAACACATTACAATACTTGGATGGTTTATTTTTCATGCCTTTGAACAAGAATTAGAAATTAACAGAAGTACCAGAGCTGTTGCATAAAATTTAGAAATCTATAAGTCTCTGTTTAATATACCCATCATTTATATGCTCCAAAAAATGCATGTAGACATTTAAAAAAAGAGGAAACATTTAAAAATGAATAAAGTCAACAGTGCTTTAAATATTTTAGTGAATTATATTTATCATATTTATTTAGTGAATTGTATATATCACACCAACATTCAGACTGTGAAATGGCTCTAATACCAGAGTCATTACACACAAGCAATTATTTACCATCAGCTTAAGGGACTGTGTGATTTTCCAAATGCAAATATGGTGCAGAAAACAAAAAAGTAAAGTACAAAGACCCTCAACACATCACTAAGAGCATACCAATAATGTAAAGTTTTGGCACTGTTACTTTTGTAACTTTTTGTTGCCACCCTGTGGATTTGCAAGGATGTTGCAGGCAAGCGGACAAAGTCCATACTTTATCCGTGTGTGTGTTTGTGTGTGTGTGTGTGTGTGTGTGTGTGTGTGTGTGTGTGGGTTAATGTTAATTTACATATTAACCACTGTTAGGTAAATTATTGATGAGTAATAACTTATTTCAGCACTTCATTCAACAACACATTCATTATCTTTGACTTAAATTTCCACTTAAATACTGTTTATGTATCCTGGGTTTTCCAAATGCTTAATAACATGAAGAATGATGAAGTATGTGTATTATATTCCCAGTATTAATAATGCTCTTATAACTTGCACCATATTTGAAAAGCAGGTCAAGTTAGGTGTAATCCCATAAGGATGATAATTTCCCCTCTATCCAAGTTTCAATACAGAGAACTGAGGTATCTCTTGGCTTATCCTCTCTTCTTTCTCTTTTCAGTCAAGGTCTGCAGGTTTGTGCCCATGCACACACCACATTCACAGTTCAGCAGTTCACTCTTTAAGTTTGAATGAATGCACTGCAAAAAAAGGGTAGCCTGAGCAAAAGATATAAACACTAAATTTGAAGAGAAAATTACTTAAAACTAGTGAAATTATCTGTCTATGCAGCAAGTTACTTTTGCTTGATAAGAAATCTTGAAATAAGATTTTTAAATCTAGAAAAAAAGTAGTCCTAGATAAATATTCACAGTGGTTAAAATAAGCTGAAAATGCTGATTTTTAGATCAAATTACTTGAAATCAAACTTAATACAGCCCAGTGATAACTGAAATATACTAAATATAAGCAAATAATTCTTTTTTAATTTTTTTTGTTTTCTTAATTGTAGCAAATTAAGGGTTAAAAACAAGAAAAACATTACTAATTTAAGTAAAAAATTACTCAGTATTAGTACAGTATGATTAAGCTGTATATTTTGATACAAGTTGGCTCATCTTGAAATAAACCTAAATCCATATTAAAACTAAACCCAAAAAGCAGCACAGCACTTTTTACTAGGTACTAGTTTACTAGTTCGATAAATAAAATATCATAGCTTGTGAAAAACAGACCAAGAATTACAAAGAGTACATGAAATCAGCTATCAACTAAATATTTTAAACATCAGATTAGGATCTGATTGTATCGTGTGTTATCATGTTATCAATTATATCATGAGTTGTGGTTAAGGTTGTTTGGTTTCTCTTTTATGTTGTCTGAACATGTTTGAAGTCAGAGCCATTGTATTTTCAACAGATGCCTTATGTGAAATTCTTAAATCAAGTAACTTGAATTGTTACTGAATCTTGAAACATGTTTTATTTTGGTGAAAGAGCTAATTTAGCTTATTTTAAGAGTTATTCACTCAGTTTTAAGATTAACAGAGACAAAAAAGACATGTTCATGTTCAATTTAAGATTATACTGTAAAATCAAGCTCTAAAAATAAGTAAATAGTTTTTAAAATAAGGCAAATTATCTATGATGTCTAAAAATTAGATTTTAAATCCTGGCAAGTGCCAAATAATTTGCAGTGTGGCCTTTATTTTTTTTTTATTTCTTTATCTTGTTTCCCTAATCAGAAAGAGAAGAACAAAATTAACAAAAGCAGCAACAACTTTCAAATTTGATATATATTTTTTTTCAGCCTGCGAGGACAATTTTAGTCACAGGACTTAGACCTTTTTTTTTTTACTGACTATAATCATTCAAGTATGTTTTAAATCACAGCAGGACTCACCTTGAATTTCATTTTGATAAGCTCTTATAACTGATGCCCTCTTATGCTCACGGGACTGGTGACAAATGATTTTACTGACTGGAAGTTACTGCTACTGTTTCTCAGTCTCGTTTCTCTCTCTCTCCCCAATAGCTAGCCCCAGACGACGCCTGGAAGTGCCCGCACTGTAAGCAGCTGCAGCAGGGCATGGTGAAGATGAGCCTGTGGACGCTGCCTGACATCCTCATCCTCCACCTGAAGCGATTCAGGCAGGTGGGCGAGCGGAGGAACAAGCTGACCACGCTGGTGCATTTCCCCCTGGCGGGCCTGGACAT
>OMKZ01001388.1:28082-39980 GCA_900302535.1 Neoniphon sammara
ATCAAGGGGATTTGTAAATATTATGGGACAGAGGGTTCAAAAAGAACAACTTAATAAAAAAATGGTAAAGATTTCATACCACACACAGCTTATGTTTTATTCTTTTTTTTTATTGTAAACAACTACAATACAACTATATAACTGCTGTATAGCTGTATACAATTATACAATAGTTGTATATTGCATACAACTACAATACAGTCAGACCTTCAGCTAGCAGGGAAACCTCACTTGACAGCTTAAATGTGATTGTCATTTTTTGCTGATAAAATTGCATCTCCCAATCAAATAGAAAATAGAAAAAAAAGGCATCACTTGTTTTAAATACATCACAATCAATTTTCAAAATTATATTTAAAGCACCATACTAGATCAGCTGTAAGGCAATTCTGAAACATCTTATGACCACTATAAAAATCCTCCACGGAAGCTGAAAAGTAAACTGACTACAACACCAAATGATAAGAAAAATCACTTCCCACACCACTGTATACTGTATCATAAAGCCAAACAGAAATAATTTATCAATGATAATGTCATGCATGAGAAAAACATGACTCTTTTTGGTACAGTATAGGAAACAGAATCAAATTGTCATTTATGAAGATATGCATCAAGCCAGAGTTCCCCTGAGTTTCTCAGTGACCTGGAAAAGAAAAGAGAAAAAACACAATCACAGCTGATCAATAACAGGCAAATGAGTTCCCACTCTCCTCTGTCATCATATAATTCCTTCAACTGCACTCTGTTTAAGCCGAATTTATGTGGGTTTCAGACTAGTTTGTATGTATGTTCCCCTTCAAGCCCTCTCAAGCTGACAATTTTATTCTTTGGTCTCTACCACCTTAAAGGTTGCCCATCCTGGCAATCTAAAACAAATTATTACCTATATGCAACCCCTTACCACTCAACTACATTTTCTCCAGTTTCTTAGTAATTGAGTAACTTTTTTGCTTAAGTGTCATTCTTAGCTACATTTTAAATCACATCAATTACAGATTGATTGATGGAGAGCCTATAAATCATCTCTCCATAAGCATCTGAAAGTAGACCATCATAAATTGCCCGATTCTGGAGGCATGTGCAGTGAACATGGTCAGTCAACAAATCAGATTTTCATTTGTTTTTGCCAGTAGTTTTTACTGAGGTTAATTTAAATTAGATGCATTTTACTTTCACTTAAGTAGGTTTTCACAGTGGTGGTTTTACTTCTGCTTAAATAAAACATCAAGAAGAGAAGTACTTCTACTTGAGTAAGGACACTATAGTACATTTTCCACTCCGGCTCACCTGAAAACATCGGAGAGGCCTTGCCACATTGTCTTAACCTGGTAAGGAATCCCATGTTTCTCACACAGTGCACGCACTAATGGGGCCACTAGGTGGTAGTTGTGGCGCGGCATGGTGGGAAACAGACTTTGGCAGAGAAAACAAACAGAAGGCATCCATAAAACATAACAGCATCCAACGTGTCAACCTTGAACAGTTCACCCCAAAATGAAAATTCAGCCATTATCTATTCACCATTATGTCAGTCAAAACATACTAGAACCAAACATTAAACAAATTGGCTCCAGTAGCTCCACCTCAGCCTTCTCTCAAATCACTGAAGTTAATGATTTCATCTCTTTACAGCTCCAAATAAAGCATAAAATCTCAAATTTATCCAAATCGGTTTGTGCAGCATAATCCCAGTACTGTGGGTCCTAAAGTTCAATAATTAGATCATTAGAAGAACTGAGCAAAACACAAGGACAATACTACAGTGGTTTGAAGAAATCCAACACTTTATGATTCTTTTGGTATTAGAAGAGGATGGCAACATCAACTTCGACAGCTTGGGAGAAGGTCGAGGCCCTAGGAACGTCACTGGAGTTTCAGGCTTTGACTGACACACGTGGGAGTAAATAATAACTGAACTTTCATGTGAGGTAAAACCATTGCTTCAACATTTCCTTCAATGCAGAGACAAACTTCACAGACAACTCACTCCCATTATTGCACTTACTGGTGTTCGATCTGAAAGTTGAGGTGCCCAGTGAACCAGTCGTTGAAGCGTGACTGCTCAATATTACAGGTGGAGTTTAGCTGAATGAGAGGGTGAGACAGAGTGCAGTGAGACAGGAGCAGCAACAGGGGGCAGCCGAGCTCCCAGAGGTCACAGGGTTTTCTACACAAGGTAGTCAGGATGGCACAAGAATTGATCCTTACCACCAATATTTTGAAAATGATGCCAATACTGGTGTTGTTATTACTGGGAGTGTCGATACCACATAATAACTCACTGTGTTGTTATTCTAATGTAGTCTTAGCCTTTATGTTTAAATACTGAAATGCTTCAAGTTGCAGTCATGCTTACAGGACTGTAAATCAAAATGAGAGCACACAATCATACCAATATAAATATTGTTACATCAGGGCATTTCATACAGTTCCTCTAATTTGTTTTTTAACAGGTCAATTTTGCACTTGCAACTCAGTGTTACTACTCTACTAACTCTGCATGTTTAACTATTTAAATATGGTTTATTTGTTAAAGTTGACACAAAAATAAAGCAGTGTGTGCTGAAAGGGATTTTTGTTTTTGTTAAGGGATCAAATTGGGTATTGAGAACTGTGGAATTTCACTGGTACCGTTACTTTTTTAAGAATCATTTCAGATTAAATCGTCAAGGTTTTACAGAAATAACTGTAATCTCTTTCTCTTTCATTCGAACCAAATGCCAAAATTCTCGTATCATGACGTTCCTACTAGGTACCTGCATGGTCAGCCATTCCTGGTGTTTCTCGTGGTCTATATGCATCGGCAGATGGTTCATCTGAGTAATCCACACAAACAAGTGGCTCTCCAGAAACCTGCATTGTTGACGACAATACAATATTAGCAACTGAATAATGTTACACCATGTAATCGAAGTGCTGAATACAAATGTTCTTGATTTAATTCTCTTTGAAAACTAAATAAAAAGCAAGGATGTTTACCTGACAAATGTGATGAGTGCCAATGAGCCAAAGAGGCCATAGAAGGAGTAGTAACAGCAGAAGAAGCGAAGGTAGTAGGACATGCACCATGCCAGATCCTTCAGAAGACAATTAGGTTGATATGATTCATGTAACTGCTTTATTGAGCCATACAAATGTCATCAGTTTAATCATGACTCACTCTAACAAATCTCTTGTTTTTAGGTGCGAGACACCTCTATGAACTGTAGGGGAAACTCACTCACTCACAGGATCACGGTTACCTACTGGTGCGCTCCATTTGCACATGCTAGGTTTGACAACGTCCAAACATAGTAGCTTACAAATGCAAGCTGTGCCTGCCAGCAAATAAATAAGTACATCTGCCAAACACAAAGGTTCAGGCTATAGACTGTGTCCTTGTTATTTATGGTACATATTTCCTCTGTATTGTTAGTGTAACTGTACTCTACAGTAGCTGGCATCTTACCACCCAGTTCCGACGGGAAATCATGCAGTGTAATATCAGGACCTGGAAGTACACGGGCATGACCAGCGGTGGTCCGACTGAAAGAGAAAAAGATTACAGTTATTTCTGTGAAACTTTGATGATTTAATTTTAGCTTATTCTTAAAAAAATATATAAACATACCAAGTAAGAAGTATTTGTGTTGGTGATGATAGGGCATATACTTTATCTTTTTTATACCATACTGCAACAGGAAGAAATACAGAGAGATTAGTACTAGTGAAAATGTGTTGAGGTACTGTAATAAGACAACTGCAGTAGTCAACATTATTACTTTGAAAATTAATAATTTTAGTGATTTATCAAGTAAATATATCAAACAGTTGCTAGTTAAAGCTTCACAAATGCTAAGGTTTGCTTGCTTTTCCCTATTCTATGTCATCACCAAATGGATACTTATTGAGTTTTTGGCTGCTGGTCAGACTAATTAAAGGGATAGTTCACCCATTTTGAAAAACTTGATATTATTTCATTTACCCCCTAGCTGTTATGTAGGACAGTGGTGGTGCTGTCTCCCTCTCATCGTTACCGGGTACCGGAAACTAGCTGGATGCTCCAGATGGTAACCATTAGCCTGCCATTGAGGTGTACTTTAACATTCTTAGTTAGCGCTAATAGTTGGCGTTATTAAAAAAAATGTTTTAAAAATCAACTATTTTCTGCTACTTCTCCCGGCTAACATTCTTAAAAATAACTGTTCAGCAAAGAGAGCTGCCACACAACAAAATAGTTCTACCGTTCATTTTTGATTTTTTTTTTTAACAACGGATTACAAAAATTCTGACAAACATCATCAAACCCCCGTTTATTTATCAACTGGAGTGGATTAAGTCAGTTATTTTTAAGAATGTTAGCAGGGAGGAAGTACAACTCAATGGCAAGTGGCTAATGGTCAGCATTTAGAGCATCCAGCTAGTTTCCGGTACCCAGTAATGATGATAGGAGGATGGCAGCACCACTGTCCTACATAACAGCTAGGGGGTAAGTGAAATAATATCAAGATTTTCAAAATGGATGAACTATCACTTTAAGCAATTTCAAAATACTTAAAATACTGTTTTTGGCTCTGGCAACTTATGATAGAAATTTGTCAGTGTTTTTAAAATATAGACAAAATGACAATGAAAATAATTGTAAGTTGCAGCCCTATTAATAGCATTTTCCCATTTGCCTCCACTGGTTGTGAGTGTCCCACTACAAAGATATGCAACATGTTGACATCAGGGTCTTTGCTGAAGACATTTGGCTTAGCGTGGTGCTGAAAGTGTCGATGATTCCACCAGCTGGCAGAGGCGCCCTAAAAACAAACAAACAAACAAAAAAAAAAAAAAAGTTTCAAGCTCTGTACAATGCTAAGACAACAGCAATAATACAAAATGTGATAAGAGGACTATCATAAAGAGTATATTGTAGCCCCACACCTTTAAATGACCAATGATAAACTTCTGCAGTATGTGATTCCAGCTAGACTTTTTGAACACAGACAGGTGGCCAAAGTCATGCTGCAACCATCCAGCCTGGGACTGGGAATAAAGACAAGAGAGAAGAGCTTTGTAAAATCTTGTAGAATATCACTGAAAGCAGTGTTTCACAACAATCAAAGATAACGCCATTCCCATCACCTGAACAACAGTCAGGATGACAGAGCACAGCAGCGTCATGGTCCAGCTGGTCCCCCAAATCCAGAGGATCAGCCAGCCCAGGGCTTCCAGCAGCAGGATGTGACCAAGGTAGAGGAAGAAGAACAGCGGCCGAGCTTGTAAGAGACCCTCTCTCTCTGCCTGCATACGCAAAGCATGGAAATCCTGTACAATGGCTGCCTGAGAGCAGAAAGAAGAGAAGAGAAGAGGGAACAGATTTGTTGCTGTAGCTCAAAAGTTGATTCGCTTTCCTGCAGCAGATGAAATTAGAAGAAAAAATGGATGCTGTAATTGTGTTGTAGGAGACACAGCATCCAAATTATTGGCACAGCGCAGTATCAGAAAACGAAAATGTAACAAGACGAGAATTTTCATGGTACTTTTAGCAGGTCTTTTATGTACATAATACTTGTTATGCCGCTCTGTCACGATTAGGCTAAACATTGTGGAAATGTGGTTTATTTGAGGAAGCTGAGATGGTTCTCACATTTTTTTTTCTGTCCTGGCTCGGCTCTGTTGCTGCCAGCTCACCGATGAACAGCGGCTTCAGAAACTTTTGCACAAATGCTAAGTTGGGGTGGAAAGCAGTGAATGCCTCCTAGAACACAGAAACAATAACATGATTGATTGATTGAATGATTTATAGATAGATAGATAGATAGATAGATAGATAGATAGATAGATAGATAGATAGATAGATAGATAGATACAAAGACAACTTTATTGTTCCATTACAGTAGTCAAGTCTCAACCAACACTCACAAACGGCCTAAGGTCACAAAGGAAAAAATAAAATAAAAAAATAAAAAAAATAAAAATAGAAAATAAAATAAAATAGAGATAAGAAAGTTATTCATGTTTTTTATTGTGTTTGTCACAGATACCATACAGTCACATATTCCTATGTACATGCCATAATTCTACTGGGATTGCACTCTGTAAACCTCTTCCTGCTGCTCAGATAAAGAATCTGAAACCAGGATTGGAAATTATCAGACTGTGGCCAGTGATGTAGTAGTAAATAAAAAGGTGGGTGAATTTATCAATTATCAACATAAGATAAGGGTAATAAATAAAGAATTACTATCTATTGTCTTCAACCTTATTACAAAAATTATGTAAAAAAAAATATATATATACACATATATGTATAGTTACCGTGGCATCCTCTCCAGCATAGTGGCTGATGACCCGAAACCCACCTGGGTGCCTCTGGGCCCACTGGGTGACGTTGTACACCTTTCGATTGATGACAAGCCACTGGTCGTTCCTTTGGCAGTGCTGCTGCACCTCCTCCCAGGTGTAAACGTTGCCGCCCTGCCTGCTGCCTGGCTCTTCTGGTTCGTTCAGCTGGCATCCACCACCCATCTTCACAGCATAAGCTCCTCTCTCTGGCCTGGATCCACTTGCACACTGAAGGCCAGTCAGCTGCAAGGAAGGTGCAAGTTGCTGAGGGTAAGTAAAACACCCAAGTGTCAAAATGGTCTGCTCCTCTCCACTCAAACAGTGAGAGAATATCCCTGGAGTCACAGATTTTCCAGCACACGGTGCTTTCAGAGAGAGACCTGTTGCTCTCTGTACTTTAACTATGCAGTTGATTGTAACAGGAGTAAAGTAAGACAAAGAGCATTGCAATGTCTTCACAAATAATTGATGAATGAAAACTGAGAACCACAATTGGCTGGGCTGGGCACTTCTTTGACCTAGACACCACATCACTTTATTTTCATCATAACACCTTCATTAATCATCATTTTATAATCCTACATGCCGTTAATGCAAATAGATAATTCACAGCAGACTAGAAACATCATACAGACCTAATCAAACCCTTAATAATGCCCAGTGCCGCAAAGTCTATCAATAACTAGCTTTTACTTATGTAAAATTATCAATACCCTAACACAAAATTACTGTTGGAAAAGTTCAAGTATTACTTTGACAATTCTACTTAAGTAAAAGTATATAAGAACTATACCTTAAATGTACTTAAAATATTAAAAGTAAAAATACATATATTCAGTGCCCATATGTAGCAGAGCCTATAACATGGCATAAAATATGCCTACCTCTTTTTTTCTGCAGATAAATACTCAATGTATACTGAGACCAATTTACAAAACTAAACAGTTTTATAAGAGATTGTGTAGTATTTTACAAGGAGCAGTAAAAAAAAAAACCAAAAACAAATACAAAGTATTTGTATTTTGCTACATTCCACCACTGTCAATGCCAGAGGAAAATTGGCTTGGCATTTGATACTGGCTGGACAACTATGGGCCTGCTCAAAAGATCTGCAGAATGTTTAGTTGATGGAATTATATTTATCTCACAATTCTGAGTGCAGGAGAAAATAATTGGGTGCAGGGGAAAAAAAATAATTTGCAGTAGCTTGACCATGCCAAATTACAGCCTCATGGGTTGAAAGTTGTGGTTGCTACAGGGTGGGCACAGCTTTGTGCACCAATGAACTGATGGACCAGCAGAGCAAAATACAGAGCTGCTGGTCGCAGCTGAAAATAGTTAATGAATTATGAAAGGTGGTGTGTGTGTGTGTGTGTGTGTGTGTGTGTGTGTGTGTGTGTGTGTGTGTGTGTGTGTGTGTGTGTCCTTCAAAATTTGGCCATGTAAGGTGAATCCGTTTAGAAATTATTCGCCTTTTTGTTATTGACCACGCCTCTTTTTGCCAATTGGCATGAAGAGTTAATCAGCTGTTCTTTGGCTCATGACCAACCTTTCCACAAAATCTTGGGGAAGTTTGCAATAGACCACTCCCATGGCCACGCCCCCTTTTAGCCAACTGGCATAAACACAAACACTTTCACACAAGCGCATTCACACACCTGTGGCCGCCAAAGGGTGGGGAAAATTTTGTGGATTGACCAACAAAGTGAGCTATAGAGCTGCTGGTCGCAGCTACAAATTGCACGCACATAAATAAAATTTTGTAGAAAAATATATTGTCACTCAAAGAATTTTTAATTTTGGATGAACAAACTTATATTTCGTGCTCAAAATTCTAACTCGCTCACTCATTGTCCTGCTCCGCTCACAGTACATCTCTCTTGCGCTCTCTGTTCCCTGCGGGCTCAGCTTTACCTTCTGCTCCCACACAATTCCCGGCCTAGGTAATTTCTGATTGGCTGAGGATTTCTTCTTCTTCTTCTTCTTCTTCTTCTTCAAGTTCACACAAGTTGCCAACCAATGCATCCTTGGTAAAGTGGGCGTGTCAGGAATACTGCATTTTTAACCGTTCTTGGCTAAATGCAATATTGTGTTTGGGACAGTACTACACAAGTAGGCTACAGACAAGAATATTTTTTGACAAATACTCCTAGACCTGGTCTTATGTGGTCTTTATAGGGGAAAAATCGTGTAATTGCCCCTTTCTTCGTTTTCATGGATAGACCAAAAAAAAAAGTAGACCCGGTCATATGCAGTCAGCACAGAGAGAAAACGGCGAAACCAACCTTTTCTAGGCTTTCACAATAGGACAAACGTTTCACAAATATGAAAGCTGGTGTTAATTAGTATCTAGGCTCTCAATTTTGACATATTCATGGTTTGATCTGTTATTTTTGGAATTACCAGCCGATACCTCCTTTACTTTCTCATAACTCAGCAGGGAAGGTGCGAATGTGAAGCGAGCTTCATTTCGTCAGAGACAACAGGTCTGCTTGTCTCAACACAGAGCTGCGGTACAGCAGCTAAAAACCATTTTCACCAAATTTTACTGAGCAAACGCACAGATATGAGGTCCGGCCAATACTGGGATACTGTTTTAGGAAGGATGTCATCTAGACGTTTTGCAGATCTTTTGAGCAGATTATCCCGTAAATGTCCGGCGTACATCTAATATCCAATATTACCTCGGTCTATAAATTAAATTATTAGCCTACAGATATGGAAGCCTTCTGCATACGGGCCTACACAGATGAGGAAAAACAGACTTACAGTAGGCTGCTGGAATCCAAATTTACTCTCCCTGCTTTTGAATCACCTTAGTACAAATGCTCACTTTTACTCACGTTTCGTACAGGTCCATTTCAAATAGTTAACATCAAATTCATCCTCTTCCCTTAATGTGTTCACTGACTCATTATTCATCCACTCATTCACTACAAATTCCGAGCCGATCATTCGAGGGTTTCTGGGCCAATCCGTGGATATCGTGGACAACTGGCATATTCGCAATTGGCTCAGAGCAGCCCATCCGAATATTGTGTCGCCTGTGCGCTCAGACATAAAGACTTTGTGGAAGCGCGTTGGTGTATCATATTCTCGATTATACATTCGCATATTCTTCAAATTCTGCTTAATAATTTAGGCTACTTCACATATTATGCAAAAATGTCCTAAAATGTATTTCAAGGCTGCACAGTGATGAAATCTCATTGGCCATATGAGTAATTTGGATACAACCGTGCACCACACCAAAACAAGTATATGCCGTTTCTAAAATAGATTTTTGGTCATTTTTCGCATATTTTGGCTTCCTTAAGCCCAGCTTATTTTTGGCCAGTTCTGCTATTGTAAACCATGCTGTGAAATGTATTTTTACCTTCATAGCGAAACAGCTGCACCTTTTTGTAAGCTTCTATGTTCTAGGCTGCTGATGCTTGACTCCAGTACCATGTGATAATAATGCTACATGCACAGCAATAATTTCAGATGTGTTTTCAGCACCTGCTCTAGTCTTTATTTCACATTTTTACTAGCAATTACAGACGAAGTTCAGTACTATATTCTGTTTTAATGTGAGAAGCCAATACCTTCAATCAATGTAAACACAACTTTGTAATAAAATAAAATAAAATAAAAACATTTCATTCAAAAGTCCGCCATTATATTTTGAATGTGATCCATTTACACTGTGGTACAGCTCTAAAGAAAATACTACAAGACACCAGTAGATGGTGCAAATCCGATCCTTTAAATATCGACTACAGCTTGTTTATGTTTATCCTCATTTGACTCCGAGGATGCTGTGCGTTCAGTCAACAGCAGTTATTCTAATTTTGTGTTGACTCTGCCGTGGCGTGAGGTATGGTAATAGTATTTATTCAAAAATATGTATTGACTAAATATATGAATATATTCAATATAACTCCACTGTGGTATTTTATTCCTAGTAATTAGGCCCAGGTGCACAAGCCAGGGCTGTCAATGCCAAAATTTCTTTTAGAGTATTTGTTTTGGCCATATGCTTCCCATGTGGAATGGGACTTTGGAATATTTCATCTGCATTCATCACATTCAACTCAGCAGTCACATTCATTTACCCCCTGAAGTCCACTGTCTGTTTGCTGCATCATAGTCCATTGTGCCATTTCGGGGTCATTTTGACGTGATGCAGAAATGTGCAAATCAGCTCTTTTGGTCCTCACCATATCAGACAGGATTATCCTCAAGCACTGTGTGGCCTGTCCCCCCTGTTTGTCCTCTTCTTCTCGCACGGCTCATCAGTGTGACAGGGGTGTTGCAGATTTGACCCGGCTTTTCCTGGTTTTTCTTAAGTATCACAACCACCTAAGCAGAATGTCAATCAGCTAAGTGTCTGTTGTATTGCCATATCTTGGCACCTCTTAGATATGTTTAAAGCTGTCCTCTTTCTCTTGCCCTTTTGTTTAACTTTTTCTTTCCTTTAGTGGCATGTCACTGATCATTATTGCATTATTGCTGTAGGTTTGTCCAAGTTTTACAACCATTTGGAAATACACTGTATACATTATAGATCAGACATGATGTGCAAGTGCCAAATAATGCTGCATATATACATCTTTTTTCATCTTCATGGCATAAAAGCAACTGTTTCACCTTTTCAGTCATATCACTTACTTTTGAAGTTTGACTATATTCAGAGGATGTTTAGGCTTCATCCATTCTTTACTCAGTAACATATCTATCTATCTATCTAACTATCTGTTTGTCTGTCGGTCTGAAGGATTAAGTTTATTATATAATCTGTAGGACAGGGGTTTTAATCTTTTTAGTCTCTTCCTTCACTCAACCTTCAGGTTCATTAAGAGATGCTGGTAGTTTCATCATTTGTGGACAACAAAACACACAAGCAACCCATCCAGGCCCCTACACCGTTGAGATGTGTCAGCAGTGCATATGAATGTATTTTTTTGTTGGTTGTGTATCAGAGTCAAAAGTCAAAGGTGAACTGTCACCACATCTATTTAATTGCCTGTTATAAAACCTGTTAAAAACTAATGTATGAGGTGCCTTATACAACCCAGTGCTGAAATGGCCATCATTGGGGTTCTTATGACAAGTAAAAGAGATGTTTTGCTTTTGCCAGTCTCCTTGCTCCAAGGAGGATCGTGTGTTACACTGGAAATCAGCAAATCCGCCTAATGCCCATCCAGCTCAGTGACCTGATGCTGCTTCTAAAGTTAGAAAAGTTAAATACTCTGTTAGTGGAACATCACAAAATTCTATAAAGCTTTGTGCCTGATAATACCATATTTTGGAAACTTAAAGTCCCCGCTCCATAAGCAAATAGAAACACCCCGTTTGTATTTTAGTTACTGTTAGAATGCATCAGCATGCATCATCTTGGTTGTTGCAGTTGTTGTTGTTATTATTATTATTTATTGGTATTAATTTGTATGTGTTTTTCTTCCATTTAGATGTGAGGTCTGACTGATTTCTGGAGTGGGGGGCTAGGATACCAGCTATCAAAGTAAAACATTTAACTTTTATTTAATTTTATTAAATTTTATTTTATTTATTCTATTTTATTTATTTATTTCATTTCCA
>OMKZ01001392.1:14648-90026 GCA_900302535.1 Neoniphon sammara
AACAGCTTTACAGGCCCACAGTATATAGAAAATGAAATGATAGCCCCTGACCTGAACCTCCATAGTAGGCAAGAAATAACACCCCCCCAAAAAAAAACAATAGGGGAAAAGTCAATATGGTAAAAATGGAAGAAATCTTTGGAAGGATCACAGAGAGAGAAGAGAGAATCCCTTTCCAGGCCGACCAGTGGGTGCCGAGTGGGCAATTAGAGGAGAAAGGAGAACTGATATGCATCCCCTCTTCTGCACAGTCACCAGACCTCTGCTCCACTGAACATCTTCGGGAACATGTGAAAAGGGAAAAGGAAAAACACACTGTAACATCACAAGACAAGAAAAGAGCTGGAATAATGTGGACCCTGTGCAGACTGGATGCCAGACAGGGTGCAAGCTGTTTAAGGCAAACGGTGAGCACACAAAATATTGAGGAATTTTGACTTTTAGTAAATGCTAACAAACTTTTTTGAGTTGTGTTAGTGAAAAAGTAATCTTGTTTGATAAATATTTTGACTCAAAATATAAAATGTTGTGATAAAGAGTTCTTGGTACTGGACTCAGACTTTTGGACCCTAGTGTAAGCATTCATAATCATGCCACGATCCTCTTATAAATGCCATACAAACTTATCATCAAATGGACAGTATTGATATTTTTAATGATGCTGTAACATTTCTTTCGACTGCCCTTGGGTTTCTTAAATTGCAATGAAACGCCTGGGGTTTAATCAGTGGTAATGGAGGGATTCCTGCCCCAGCAGGGAACAAGAGCCTGAAAGAGGATGAAGAAGGGACCTAAAACACAAACCTAAAAGCAGGCAGATGTAAAAAGAAAACGAGAGTTGACATTGCCATGGGAACAGCTGCATCTTGTGCATCCTGAGGGTGAGCCACTATGGAAGGGAACAGGGCAACAGAACAGAGAGCTTTTATAAAATCACAGTTGAGTCCTGAACCAGCCCTGCTGGAGTGTTGTAAGAATGAACATGTGAGATATCAAATCATTAATGGTCACACAATTTCAACCTCTCATATCTTTGCTAAACACAGACTATGAAAAATACAAGCGGGAGATATGTGTTGGCCTCTGCCTGACTGTTTGTCAGCGTGCTACTAACACGCAGAACTCACACTGTTCAGATCCACTCTCATTGTCATGAGCAAGGACTTTTACTTTTGTGTGTTTCCTCAAATAAGGCAACGATTGTTGGCGTGCTCTACTCGTCAGACTAAGATATTATTCGACTGGCACTGCCATGTTATTTTGATGCAACATCCCGTGTAATGTTATAGCAATGTATTGGCATTATTGTTATATCACTGTTAATACATTGTTGTTTTTGTTGTTCTGATACGCTTATGTTATATCTAATATGTTATATCTAATATCTAACATGCTTCCAGTATTTGTTTTGGCACATTATAATTCTACATAGTAGATGACCAGTGTAGCGACTGATATTATTGTTTATGCATTGTTGTTCTTTGGGGATAACTGGACAATTGCATTGGTGTGTCAGCTTCTGATAAAAGCTCCCTCTCCCAAAGAGAAAGTAATTTCTGCAGCCATGGAGACAGACTGTCATGCTTATAAACACTAAGGTAGAGCCGACTGGTCTGACAAAATGACTCTCTGACAAAGATATTAGGTTTCATTTTTTTTTTGTTTTTTGTTTTATTGACTATGATTGTCATCTGATCATCTGGATTTACATCGACTGGAGAAATCACATTTGTTTGTGGGTGGGGCAAAGCTGTGTGAGCTCACTGCACTAAAAAAAAAATCTCAATCTTAACCAGTTAGCTACTCTCATGTTCAGTTTTAAAATCTTGTTTTTCTTGAAATGAGTGAAAAAATCTGACAGTGGGATGAGATCATCCCACTTGGTTCCTGTGCACTTTCACTTGTTGAAGAGGTTTTTCTGGCAACAAGTATAAACAAGGCAGAGTAAAGCTGATCAGCCCACTAGTATCAAGAAAATGACACTTGAGTCAAGAAATTCTGGAAACAAGTTGATTAGCATTTAAACAAGTGGTATTATCTCATCCCACTGGCAGATTTTTCATTTTGTCTTGATTTTAACAAAGATTTTAACACTCAATATGAGACTAGATAACTTATTTTGATGCAGTGTGTTCTTCTGGGCAAGCATTTGACCAAAGATGGATCCTTTTTACTAGCACAAGAGACTATGTGCAACAGACTTATACCACAAAACCTTTCAAAAACTTTCACTATAATCACAATATACTGACTCAGACTCAGTTAGCCTCTTTCCACTTTGAAAAGCATGGCTGCCATGTATGGTACCTTCCATCATGACCTTTAAGTTACATGGGATAAAAGCAGCGTGGGTGGAAACTCATGTCAACTAAGCCACTACAGCCAGAAAATCACTCAGAAAAATTTGTCATCTGTCATTAAGAAAAACTCTTCTCTGTCTGTACTACACTATGATCTATCCAGGCATTTCATACTGCAACACTGTATGGGCAAGCCATTTCAAGAGCAGCCTCAACTGTGTTTTTATGCTGCAAAGACATTTTATTAGAATGATCACTTTCTCCCAAAGACTGTGTTTTACTCTTTTCTTTCAGGTGCTAAGAATCCTCCCCAGTTTCTTCTAATTAGCCTTTTTGTTTTTTATTCTATTCACAACTTGCTCCCAGTCAAGTCTCATCGCTGTATAAAGGATTAAACCTTCATGTTCATACAAGGTCAGTCTGTAATCTCCATCCCACCCTCTTCAGGACAACCTTTTCTCAATTTCCCATCAGATACAGACGTCTCATTTAGAATCTGCACCAGCCTAAACTTATTCAAGAAGCAAATCACACATTTATTTTTGGTCTAATTGAGTAATGTCAGGTCCTTATCATTCCCTACCATTATATTTCCCCTGTCATGTAAACACTAACATTCATCATAACAGCTAAAGTGCTGAATAAATGGTAAGTATTCACAATATTAGCGCTTATGGCTTTGTTTTGAATGTTGTGTCTCAGGTACCTTTCTCTCCAGCTCCTTCATGTACTTGTGTACATTATATTATTGGTTTTGATTGATTTCATCTTGAATCTTTAACACTAGGAGGGCTACCCGACAAGCCCCTATGGGTTTTATTGGCTCCTCCTGCACATCTTTGTTTTATTGTTTTCTCCCCACTATGTATGTGTTATGTCTTCCTTCCTGTTCTTTTATGTATTTTATTATTTTATATGTGTGATACACTAAACCTAAACCATTGAGCAGCTTCTGGATGTATAGAACCAGCCTACATTATTTCCCTTATGTGTCTATTGTAATTCAGCTAAGCACTGTGCATTGCAAAAAGTAAACAAACAAACAAACAAACAACCAAACAAACAAACACATAGAATCTGGCTTCTATTCAAGTGCTCAACTAAAAATGAGCAAAATGGCTGCGCTCCAAGTTCTTCTGTAGTCTACATGAGCAATAGTGAGTTACAGTGAGCTGAATCTGGACTGTAAGCACAAATCCACTGAAGACAATGCAAAGCAAATAGAAAAGTGGGTGCTGCATTTAGAAAACCGCATACAATGTGTGCGAGAAATCTCTGACATAGAAAAACATATTGCACAAATGTAGCACAAAATTGTTTGAGAAAAATGGATTTTGAAGTATTTTTTAACAGAAAAAGTCAGGAAGGTTTGCACTTTGCTGTGCTGCAGTTGTATTATAACACTAAAATTTGCATCAGCCATTCGCTTATATTTTGTCAGCCCACACTACTGCTTAAGAGAGAAGTTGCATATTGAAATATCAGGAATTTGATTTGCATGGACCTTTATTGGAGACGGACCATCACAGAGAATCCCTGTATGTCACTGATAAGACCCTGCTGTGATATGGATCGGAAGGGCATTTGAAACTGTTGGATCAATAACTTCAGATGTCGTGCCTTCACTGAGCCACCAATCTTTAGGACTGGGGGGTTATTATGTCACCACTGACAAATGAGGTCTGTGGGGCCTAATGACCAAATGATAAGAGGATAAAAGAAGACAGACACTTTAATCTAGAATTAAAGAACTTGTAATTAACTGTAAAAAAAAAACAAAAAAAACAAATTCAATCTTTAATTAAAATCCACCCTAAAATGCTTCAACAGGGTGAAAACAGATATTGGTGATGTATCTTGCGTGTCTTGGGCCATTTTGTGGTTTGGTGGTAAATTTTACTTATAAATGTAGACAACGTGATGCCACAGTGAGATATTTCCAGTGCATCCACAGTATAATTTAATAGCAGAAAAACATCACCAGTAAATATCAGATTTGGTGTCAGTCCCGCAGAGTCAAAGAGTAAGGGCTTCTTTCCAAACACATCACTTTGCACCGTCGTTCAGCAAACGTACAGGGGGAGAAATCCATCACAGGAAAGGCACAGATGCCAGTTTTCCCACCAACAGTAGCCTCAATTGCCCATGACGCAATGGAGCCACAAGAAATGGGTTTTAAGTAAAGGGTGCAACTCTCACTTTTTCTCGATTTGCATTTTCTCTCTTTTGCTCTTGCCATTATTTTCACTCTGCCCATGTCCACCCATAAGCACAAGCTGAATGCAACAAGTTTAGCCACATTTTCAGAGGTTTTTCAGGAGGTGTTCGTGGAAATTATTAATTGACGTACAAGTAAAGAAAGAACACTGAGCTGAAGTGAATAAAAAAAAAGTCAATTGCAGCATTTCATTACAAAGTAACTCCTGGAATGCACTGAACAAATTTATTTGAAGAGATCTAACAATGTACGAGTATCCAAGGTTAGAATTTCATTCTGTAAAGTCAGTATATTCACAATAGTTTTGTCAAGGAATTTTTTGGTATATGGTAGTTTGATTTCTCCATCACAAATATTTGATTTGTGATTGCTTTGTGGCTGACTTGGGCACGGTCCTTGAGAGTTCCTCATCAAAACGCTGTGAGAGGCGACGTGCCAAAAAGGGAACGAAGTGCAGGCAAACATTCCTGTGTTTCCTGTTTACTCCATCTCCAATAGAACAATTTAGAGCTATAAATGTCAAAACAGGCTTCATTATTCCTACTTTGTGCTTTGATTCAAATGCTCTGTGGCCGCATATCTGCTGCCAGTTATCAAAGTTATTACCTGAAACGATCAAAAAGCTATTTCTGTACCCAAAACACCACATTCATAATAGTATTATTAAGGCTTTGATCCGACAAGGATGTCTTTTATCAGGATACTTCTTGGAGTAAAAAGAATGGCATGTTTTGAGTTATGGAAGATAATTTGACTTTGAATTTTATGTCATGACAAGCTACTTATGTTAAACAAAGGATATTTCTTTGTAAAGTTTAGCTTCAAATGAATTGTTGCTTTAAGTGGTATTTTATGCACATACCAACCCTTTTTATACAGGAAATAATACAATATTAACCCCTGACAGAAAGCTAAAGCAGGCTGGAACACCAGAGTAACTCTGCACTGTAAAACAAATATAAATAATATATAAATTGTAAATAGAGAGAAAATTGATGTCAGCAAAATAGATGACTTTGTGTTTCTACAGAGTCAGTTTTTTGGGGGATTCAAATCTCGGTCACAGAACTTTCTTTATCTAATAATGACACTATAAATCTTTCCCAAGTTGGGTTTGATAGGGAGCATTATTCATATTAATATTATTATTCATAAAGGACTGAAACCCACAATAAAGTTGGCAGTATGATTAGGATTGTATTTCCAGCTTTAAAATTGTACTGGAGAATGATATAGGCTTACATATTCAGTGTGTTAAATCACACTTCAAGTAGGGCCAAATTATGAGATAATTACTACTTGCTAAGTCACCTATGAAGTTTTTTTTTTTCTTGGCATCATCCATCGTGACAAGGAAAAGAGTTTCTCAGGGTTCAGACCTACACTTCCATTATCCTTGTTCCTCTATTTCCTTATTTCAAAAATGATATCATATTTTTTTTATCTGGTATTT
This sequence comes from Neoniphon sammara, assembly GCA_900302535.1. NCBI lineage: Eukaryota > Metazoa > Chordata > Actinopteri > Holocentriformes > Holocentridae > Neoniphon > Neoniphon sammara. Next base: position 20,620 of record OMKZ01001392.1, read on the forward strand.
TCTGCCTAATTGATCCTTATGCCTCCCTTGCCTGACTATGGAAAGCAAAACTGTGGCCATGAAATTTGAAAACTATAAAAGTATTGTAAAGTCACTTTACTGAAGTTAATAAAATAATTAAACTTAAAATATTTTTGACAATACTATATTGTACTAATGTATCAACTAAATGCCATTTAGTGCAGCAAAGATTTAATGTCTTTCATATATTTTTATATTGTGGAGTCACAGTTAGAGTCAACTGAAATGAATATGTCCAATCAATTTGACAGTATCCACAAAAAAAATCTCAGAATTCCTCATTGGATGCCATGTCAACATTCATAAAATGAATACAGAAAGATCCAAGCTCAGTGCCAAATGCAAAGCCCAGAGACACCTACACTAATGCATATAGGCTAAGGAATATGTTAAACAGATGTTTTGACATTCTGAATTCTAGTTGTCTTGTTAAATTAGATGGTTTCCCCAAAGTTTCTCTAAAATGGCTTGTTAGCATTTTTAGTCATCCTCATTTTAAAACCACTGTACAAAACATTCACATAGCAGGGAAATATTTTTTTGAATATAAATAATGACAGAGTTGCAAACTTGGAGCATGTAATTAGAGTGTCAACTGCTTACATGCGGGCACTTGTTTTGTGCACTGTTCTATCCATTTTTCCTTCCTTTCTTGAGACAGCAAACACTCATAAATTATCCATTATCAGCAGCTATGCTCCAAAGGTCAACCAGAGCTTCATTTCAAAACTTTATGCTGATCATAAAGACCAATTCTGGCTGAATCACCAGGTGCTTAAAACAATTTCTACCAAATTTCAATTTTATTTGCTGCTCAACATTGTACACATAGCCACAAGTAGCCACATCTCTTGAGCAGAAAAATATGATGACATTTCCACATCTCAATATATAAAATAATTGTGAATAGAGCACATAAATAAGGATGATGACAGTAGCCATATTTATAGGCAATATACGTTTAGAGAACAACTACACATGTGGGAGACCATACATCTCTTAGCCTCTTTTCAGTGGTAACCTTGCTGACCACTAGTTACTGTTGTGTGTTAATAATGTGTCTGGCAAGCTTGAGCAGTGAATGCAACATGTCACTGCTACAACAGGCTGCATACCGGAGGTTTAGAAATTGATTTCTTGGCAGGGTAAAATCTTAATCCATCATGTTAATTCTTGAGGCACAGTCTTATCTGATTACATAAAAAACTGCATCAATCTCTACAGCATGAGAACAGCATTGTGGGGGACTGACCTCACTGAGGAATTTTACATTGATTAGCTGCTTTAAAGAGACTCCCAGACTAAAATTAGGCTATGTAGGGTTCAAAAGTGAAAGTTTAGTAAACAGATATGACACTGAAAAGTCTAGTGATCAGTGGCAAGAGGACAGAGGAGCCACACAATATTTTTGATGCCTCAACTAAGATGGTTTTTATTATTTATACATTTATTTACAAATTCTACTGAAAGAAACTGAACCGAGGTAATGCAGCAATTTCTTTTCTTTTCTTTCTTTTTTGTTTTTTCAGTGTTTTGGGGGACGGCTGAAGGAGTTTTTGCCACAAATCATCAGGGACTGGAATACCCCCCAGCACCAGTCCTGCTTGTAGCTATGCAACCAATCTCTAAACCAATCAGACCCTCTTTTATTTAACAAACCTCACTGTCATAAGTATATGGCGACCTACTTTAAATGACCACTACAATGTAAGAACTTAAACCAAATCTGATCTGAAGGAAATCATAGGCTGATTCTCTGTGGCCGGTACACAGTCAAATAAATTAATAAATAAATGAATAACAGATTGTCAAACAAATCAAAGCATCTAAAAAGCCTTTAAAAGCATGGAAAGTTCAAAAGAACAAAACATATTCCTACTGTGTCCTTCATCCAGGAGTAGCACAACAAAATGCATTAAAAAAAAATAAAATAAAATAAAACATGAGCAATAAAGGCTTTTTAATTGTGTTGCTTGAGGATTGCCTTGGAACTTTTTTTTGATCCTTTGAAAGCAAAAACCAGAAACCAAAAAGCAGCTCCATCAGATGCACAAGTTCAGAAACCCAGAAGAAGCGCACTTTATTTTCTCTTCTTTGGCTATCCTGACTGTCCTGTATCATTATTAGCATTCATGATTTTACCCCAGCTCTCACAAAACTTTCATCACATTATAGTCAGTTGGGTTATTCTTAATTAGCTAGTTTTTGTGTTTGTTGCTTTATTTGCTTGTTTTTATGTGGTCATTTCATTTGAAACAAGGGTATTTTATTCCGATGAATTGATTATTTGTCTGCATGTACACCCAGCCACTAGCAGCCAAGCTAAACCAGAGTCATCAGGCATCAAGTGAATGCACCCTAAACGGTAGAAGACAATGGGAATTACACCGCTGCTGCTCCATCCATTGCTTGCCAGTGTGATCGCTCCTTTCAAGTCTATAATGGCTACACTGTGTTTTGTCCAATGGCAGCATCAAGGCTTGCCCATAAGATCCAGCTCCCATTGGCTGACACATTCATTCCATTTTTTGAATGGGAAAAATGAACAAAGCTGTAAAAGCTTTTCAAGTGGCAACCTATAAATGTATTTAGTATGAAGCCTACGTGTAAATTCTAACATTTACATTTAGACAGACTGCTTCTGATTTATAGAATGCATTTAAACAAAATTACTTAGGCATAAAGAATAAGTAATAGACAATGACATTAGAGCAATGGATAATCAGAGAGCTATGGGGTGGAGTGTAGAGAGTGATGGCAACACAATGCTGATAGCAGCGAGACACTCCTGCTGCAGCTTCTCTGTTAGTGTGCAGCCAATGTGCAGCACTGACTCGTGTTACTGCTCAATGTAAAAAGTGACAACTGGGAAGAGAAGAACAGATATGTTATGGCATGTAATACATCTGCAGCTTCAATAAAAATGAATAAAAAAAAACTGCATCTATGATGATTCAAATTTTTCATTACAAGGCTACACTGTTTACTTTATAGATCTCAAATCTATAAAACTACAAAGGTTTTCTTGGGCCTATGCATTAAACAATGATATTTTGGGGTTTTTTTACATTGTGTCTGAGTTAATATCCATAAACATAATGGAGATGATGAGTGCCCAATCAGTACCAAAAAGAAGAAAAAAAATGCTGTTTATTTCCTCTCCCCATGAAAAATAGTCTGTCCAAGGGACCATGTCACACATATTGTCCCTATTAATATTTTCCTCTTTATTTATCAAAGAAAGATTTGCTGAGCGTACAGTCTACACTGTATTTTTTTTTCCCAGCTCACCTTTCTTCACATTCATCCAACTGTATACTCACACCTGAGATCTGGCTAGCATAACCGCAGTCTGACTGCTGGTCACTGTGCAGCTTCTCTGGAGCAGCTGGGTGCTAAGTGCCTTGCACAGGGGCACCTGCATGACAATTGTATATTCCCGGTTCTCTCTAACGTTACACTTTCAGGCTATTAAAATGCTCAAAAAGGTGATTTTGAAAGGCAAACCCCTCTAACTTAGCCATCTGGCATGCACAACAGCAAAGGAAACTGTGACCCATATGAAAGATTTTGCTGGAGAACTGCTGAGTAGCATCTGCTTGCCGAGAAAATGCCTTGGGTCCTTCACATGACATGACAAATTACATTGGGCAGTTTACATTTAATTATCCACTTCAATGCTCACCTCCATGAGGAATTATGAACTCTATTCTCAGGGAAATGGGAAAAATCTTTTACTTTATCTTCAACCTTTACTTTTAAACTTATTTTTCTATATTGACTTTTCCAAAATTGACTGAAAGTAAGTGCTATGTGTCATTCAGTGTCTTTTTTGGTCTATATTGAACTTATTCTGTTGAGCAGGTTGGTAAACATTAACAGTAATGGATATCACACATCGTGAGCGATGTAGTACAATGTATTTTAACTAGTTTTATGGTGATAAATTGTCAGCATTGCCTGGTGTGGTTAGTATCTTTCCAGATGGGAGGATATGTTTCCATGGAGTCACAGCTGGCAGTGTTTGCGGAAAAGAGCAGATTCATTCAACAGTTGTTAGCCAGCATGACAGAGATCAAAGTAATGATGTTCCTAGGATAACTGAGGGAGCTGCAAAGGGGAATACATCTTTTTTAGTATCAGTACTTCTTTTCCAACACAATCTCATAAAATATCATGAAATGAGCCTGACCTCTGAAACACAAGTTACATGTTGTGGAAACAAATGAACAATGTGCTCCTCCAGCCGCAAACTGGATTATGTGGCAATAGCATAAACTGGACAAAGCATTTTTTTTTTTGCAGTTCATCTTGTGAAAAGGTTTGAGCCTTGAGTATGTAAGTTACGGTTCAGGTTATGGTTGTGCAACTATAAAATTTGGTTGATGTTACAAAAGTAAAATTGTTTGGTTAAGATATAAAAAAAGGGGTTTTGGTTAAATCAACACTTTCTGAAAATCAAAACTGCGCTCATTACAGAAAAATTCTTGGCATGAGTTGGAAAATGAATTTATTCATTAGCCTTTAGTCATTATCAATTTCAGTGTCACACTACTGCTTATTTCTTGTAATATTTTCGTGGTTGGAAAAATATGTTTCTCTCTTTTTGTGAACAGAACACATATTTGTATTTTAATTTTTCAACATCATTTCATGAAATTTCAGAACACCAGTGTTATTAGTTAGAAATATTGCACAGTCAAGTATGGCTCTATCTATCTATCTATCTATCTATCTATCTATCTATCTGTCTGTCTGTCTAGTTAGTTCATAAAAGTAAAGATAGCTTGCTATAACAAACTGAAAATCCTCTGCTGCAGATGAGTTGAGTTCATTCTGTTCATACTGCACAAACTCACAGTATTTCCCTTTATTATCAGTTCCCTTAATTATTTATTTACAACCTCTGAGATCTTGGCCATTAGCAGCAGCTTTGTGGTTGAAGATGGAAGACACAGTGTGGCGGTCTTTGCTTAATGCTAACATGTGAAATAATTGTGACGTTGTAATGAGATCACAGAACTATACATGCAACATTTGCCAGGTAGTTGTTTTACTCATTTCTGTTTGATGTAAAGAGGCAGCTTATTACAGCGTGCACATGCCAAAATCATGTTTATGATTATAATATAAAAAGCAGACAAAAGAAGCCATTAAACAGCAAGTTGACTCATTTTTATCATTGAGTGGATGGATTTTTAAGAGAAGTTAATATGTTAATATTACATTTTCATTTGAGGGATTTTCTTGCCATTAATACTAAAAATACTACAAATATGTGGAAATACATGAACAGAGAAAAAAACATTACATACATAGGCTGCTGCACATATGTTCCTTTTGAAGTGGAGCCACAGGGTTGCAGCCTGATGCTGTATGCTTCAAAAAAAAAAGAAAGAAAGAAAGAAAGAAAGTTGAGAACTGAAAGCCTGCTTGGATCTATAATTGGTCAAATTCTGCTAACTTGCAATGAAAAGTCCAGTAAGGCATTCCCACAGAGTCCCAGAAGACAGAGCATTTAATAGAAAAAAAAATATCCTGATCTAGACGGGTAGGACTTGAAAGTTATGTTGAATGTAAGTAGAATTAACTTCAAAATGAAAGATATATCCCATTCAAAATAAACTACAAATACATTTGAATATGTATATTTATGCATGATATTCAACAACTTTTCTTAGTATAAAATACAGCTCATTATTTTGAGTATATCATCATTTTCTGCCTTTCAGAAGGCACTAATGGGACTAAAATGATTCATTAGCATCACAAGCAGAGAGACATCATTTAGCCTGATCTAAATATAGCAAAATCAGCACAGACCACATGCCTTGTATAAATTTCAGCACAAGCTGACTTTTCTGAAGGTAAAATGCAAATGCACCCCGCCACAAATGTCATTATTTGGACTACATTTCTACTACACATGAAAAGATTCAGACAGCATACAGTATCACTAGTCACTAGCGATGAAACCAACAGACAGAAGGTGAATCACAGCAGGCGCTATGACTGTTGCCCAGGATTTAGGTCAGCCGAATAACTCCAGGTGGCATGGGTCCTTCCCCGAGGATGCAGTGTAGCCCTGTATCTGGACCAAGGTTAGCAACAATGGCCCTGAGGGCAGAAAGGGACATTAATTCTTAATGTAAACTAACTCATCTATAGACATGGGCAAGAGGTGATGAGTGGTGTACTTGACTTTCTACATCCAGTACTGTAAATGTTCTAGTGTAGCTGGTTCTTTTATATTCCTTGTTTATAATTCACTGCCAGAATTCCTGCAGTGGTGCAGAGACAAACAAATTTAGCCTTTATCCAGCTAAACCTGAACCTTGTTGAACAGTTCAGAGGCTGCATGGTGCTAAGGTAACAGTATTTACAGGGTCCTAGGAGTGAAAACATAGACAGATAATAATACCTGTTGAAACGGGATAAAGAGAATAAAGTCAGAGTCAAGGCAATGTTGTGCTTCACAGGATGTTTTTTTTTTTGTTTTGTTTTTTTGTTTGTTTTTTTTTACCAAAGAACAGCATAAAAAATTCAATGTGAGTTTGTATGATATGATATTTGTATGTGTTTGGTATTCATGTTCACAGATTTAATACTCATAAAAACATGTACATATAAATATGAATGTGTTAAAGAAATACCAATTGAATACCTGACAGTAAAATGTGGAGCTTTATTTCTCCAACAACAAAGGCACTTTCAGAAAAAACAAACAAACAAACAAACATAATGAACAACATTTAATACACTGAAAATTTATCTTGGAATATTCCCATTTACATTCATTTTCAAGTTTTAAGTGACTGCCATTTTTGCCAGTATTATGAATTCCTGCTTAGGTGCCGCCATGAGTCACATTCAAAGCTTGCAACTTTATGCGCTGTACACTGAATCATATTTAAAAGCACAAGCCTACTGCACCTACTGTATGGTTTGTAAACGAAAACAATTTGATTATAGTGCTAGCTTGTGGTAGCTGCATCACCATGTTGCTATAGCAAACTGAAATGGACAAAAGGCACATTTACCTCTCTCTCTCTCTCTCTCTCTCTCTCTCTCTCTCTCTCTCTCTCTCTCTCTCTCCCTTCATAGGATCTCACAGACAATAAAGGATCTTTGAAACCTTACTATGATAAAAATGGAAACATATGTTATGGTTTAAAGGCATTCTTATCTCTGCCTGACAACAACACTGCACTGTGACAAATATGAATGGTAACATTCAAAGAACTGTATGTAGAAATTAAATCCCTTCTATTGCCCCACAATCATGTAAACACACATAAACACAAAGCGTCTCATCCCAACAAACACTTTTATGCTTTTGCATTGGTGAAAACTGGTATTGTTACTATGAAATGAATACACCAACTTTCTAGGAAATGTCATCTCTTTGATCAACTAGCCATCATGTGACAAAAAGACTGGCAGCAGTTGCATGTGTCTGTCCAATATTCAGTGCACCAGATGATGCAAAAGTAGCTCACAGCCCGCTGTCTACAAAGCAGACGCGGTGTGCCTAAGTAGGCTATTCACATGCACCCATAGAAACCTGACCTATTTAAATACTGGACACACAAAGGTGAAACTGCTACCAGTGTCCTCAGTCTGATCTCATCTCAAATGAGTAATTATAGTTATGAAACATAATGCAACCTCATTTACTATGACAAATCAACTGAAACATAAGGTGGAGCGGATGTGACATTGACATAGCACAGAGGAAAGTAAGGACATGGAGGCTTAGGTGGTGGATTGGTGTTTAAATTTCCCTTCAAACAACGACAACCCTGATTCAGCTCCCAACTAAGGCAAAATTAGAATTAGTTACATGCTGTGAGTAAAATTTTCGTTTTTTACAAAGGTTTTTCTCAATTAAACATTATCAGAACTTTACCCTAACCTTAATCAAATGGTTTTAGTTGGTTACTTTTACCATAATCTTAACCCTGTTCAGGGTATGAAAGAAAAACAAAATGAAAAAAAAATATTTTAACATGGGCTATAGCATAAAGGACAAGTACTATTATAACTGTAAAATACAACAATGCTTCTCATATGTCAAAGTGTAGGTGAATGTATATGCAATAATACAATATTGTAAAACAAGTTCATTTGAAACAAGCATTTGCCTGAACGTCATAATCAAATGTCTTCTAAAAATAATGGGGTGCATAACTTATTGAAAGATATATGAACAGTATATTGATCTCCCAGTCAAATAACACTGAGTTTATAAAAGCTATTTTTACCCAAAGACTTGAGTAATTCTTTTTCTTTCTTTCTTCCTTTCTTTCTTTCTTTCTTTATTTATTTATTTATTTTTTATTCATTGTGAAAAAAAAAGTCCGTTACTTGTTTCTCTTTTTTAGGGATCAAGTTCATATTTCCATTGTAAGATCATTCTATGTACTTAAACAACCTGGCAGTGCTCATGAAATGTCTACATACTGGACCGCATTGTTCATAAACTTAGATAACATTAATGACATTTGACCAGTTAAACTGACCCATATGGAAAATACCAATCTATATTAATGTGTTCTACTCCATTTCCAATATATATTAATGTAGGGTATAATTTTTTTTTTTAGGTATGTAGATAGATATTTCATCAACATTCTGCTGGCATGAAATGGAGCTCTTGTTAATTATTCATCATCCTTTCAGCAATTGATATGCAACAAGAAATGCTGATTCAGAAATAAAAGGCCGAAAATAGAATTAGAAGAGGAAAAATATTAGTTTTTCCTTTATTTATCTGTTTGAGATATGTTCCTTTAATTATTGCAAATGAGGCAAACTGCAAAAATATTCTCTATGTAAGAAATAAAGAGCTATAGGCTAAATTTTCCTCAGGCCCGTTTTGCAATACAGGATTCCCATTTCATGACATGGTATATTACTGAGTGGAGGCTCCAGCTATGGGACAGCATAACACACTGTTGAGTGTCATGATTATTCAGCTGTTCAGAGTAAACATGTCAGTTCCACTGTGGGTTAGAAGTATGATAGCTTATGTCTTGCATGGTGAAGGCATGATCAGGTAATCGACCCCCTGCCACCATCACTCACTGAATGTGCCGAACAACACCGCAGTAAATTTTATGCTTATTTCATTCTAACATGAAAATGGACAGTGCATGTTTCACTTTTTGGGGGATTTATCTCATTAACCTGTCATTGTTCATAACCATTTACTGTCTAAAGTGAGAAGTATACATCAGCCAATAGCCAGGAACATAAAAATAAATAAACAAATTAATAAATAAATAGAAACAGGAAATTCAAATCCCTCCCTCTCTGCACCCCAGAGCCTTTGTCTCCTCAGCTCTTCGCCAAGGATTTCCATTGATCTCCTTCTGCAATCTGCCCGTCACAGTCCCAAATCAATTGTGTTTTGTTACACTTAACACAACACTCACTGCCGGGCAGATTGTTTCAAACCTTCTCTAGAGCCTAATTTGGCATAATTCAGGCTAATCTTTAATGCAGTGATTAGATGAGGCAGTTTTGATTACGATCAAGTATTCACCCAGGCCATGGAATCAAGAATGTTAAATTGCTGCTACAGAAACTGATATCATTTACTTAATTATTAGACAATAGCTTTTTAGTCTCATGTCCTCCGAGATCTGTTTAGTCAACACATTGATGACAATTAGATGATAGATAAACTTGTTATCTTTTGTTTGTTAGGTCCTGTGTGAGATTAAAGTGGAGTAATCTGAAAGGGGAGATGAGAGAAGAGAGAGAGAGAGAGAGAGAGAGAGAGAGAGTCGCAAATTCATGGAATGGGAAGTTGTCGTTGCAAAAGTTCTGGGAAAATTTGCAAACATGAAAGCTACATTATCCAATAATCTCTGTCATACACATGGCTCTATGAGAGCTCTGGAAAATAGGGCCCCAGATGTTAATTTGCACCATATCGCTTTACCTCACTTTCTACTTTAAGCAGTGAAGTTTCCATGCCCTCATTCTCTTAGAGAAATCTGCAAGTGATGCTTCATCTGGAACTTAGAATAGAACCTTTTTAATATTTGCATTTCAACAAATCCACAGTCTTGTGGCACAGCAATGAGTAAAGGAAAGTACACAAAATTGCTGTTATTATTATTAATAATATTTTGCTGTTACATTCAGTTTCTGGAAATAATACGATCAACCTATACAACAGAATGTAGGTTAATTTTGTATTTAAAATTCATGTAGGATTTTGAGTGGAATTTTGAGAGTGGAATATTTAGGATGAATAGTTTGCTTCAGTTCCTTATTCAATGTCCTGATTGCTTGTTGAATAAATCTGCTTGGTAGTCTCTCAAAGCACTTGAAATTTCACCGATCCTTGGTGTGCTCAGCAGAGGCTGGGAGATGTCTAAGTGTAGGATGTGTGCCTCCTGCCATGGATTATACGACAAAACTCATTTCCATGCACACTCCAGTAGCACAGTTTGCCCAGCAGTGAGGAAACTGAGCCAGTTTGGGGCTGCATATTATAGCCCTCACTGCATAAATGTAGCTTACAGAGATGGAAATCAATTGGGACTCTTGCCAAACCTTTTCACCTGCTGCAACTCACACCCAAAACAGAAATCAGTTTGCCATGATGGATACTAGATAATAGCAAGTACCCTTTTAGATTGTTTTGATCCCAGACACCTTAGATCTTTAGAGTGTCATATTATCCCCAGCAATCAGATCAATAACAGTCAAGGGGGAGAAGAAGCACTGACTCTTTTTTGGTGTTGTTGTATTTTCTCTATACTGTCTATCTAATCTATAAACTATATATATCTAATAACTTTTATAGTTATTCCTACTTTCCCACAGTTTTCCCTACTTTCCAGGCAGCCCTTTATTTCCATTTATTTGAGTACATTTCAAAAATAAAAATGCATTGACTTGAACCTTGCTTCAGATAGGTGATCTATCACAGTGAATGTCCCTCTGTTTTTCTATTTTTGTCTATTTTTGTCAAAGTTACTCCAGTTGAGTGTTAAATTTAGTTTGCTTAGATTTTTAAGTTTACACATCTTCTGATGTATTCACATGCAGTGTGGGAAGGTCTGAGATAAGGGAAGTTTGCTACCAAACAGCATGTGAGGTTTGGTCTGAAAATCAAACCTAAAAGATCCAACATGCAACAACCCTGGGCCTTTAATACATTACTTCGTTTGGAGTTTTTTATACAGTCAAAAAATGAATGAAGATCTATGAACTTATCAAATATAATAAGAGCTTTTATTCCAACATATACTTAACATACAATGGCATATTCTTTATACATGCATAAATTTGTTTGTTTATTTATAGTGTTATCAGATATAAGCTAAACAAACAAACTGCACACAATCTAAAAACAGAACAAAACAAAAACAAGCAACAAACAAAAACTACACATGGTTATGAAAGCTAGTAGTTATGATAGGACTTACATCTGGAAAACACTTGTATTTAAGGCCTATACACAAAGACACATAACCTGGTGTCAGCAGCACAAAATCCAGATCTCTGAGCAATGGAATAAAGTAATAAGTCTGACCAGTTGTCTTTCACCCATTTGCTACATGTGCATTGGTTCAGATCTGGAGAAAACCAAAGAACGGCTACAACCTGCAATGTGCAAAACATCGTGGTGGATCTGTGAAAGGCATGGCCAGTCATCTCTTGAGAGACTTTAGGCGCCATGATTGAAATGCAATGTGTGCAACAGCCGAGGAATATGAGGTTATTTTGCAGGAGCAGGTGCAAAAAATGTTCTCTTATGATGTTCCCTTATACCAAGATGATAATGCCCCCATATACAAACAGCTTAACAAATTCAAGAGTTGTTTCATGAAAGACAAAAGGCTTTCATGGCCCACTGAATCACCAGATCTAAACATCATTAAACCTTTATGGGAGGTTTTGGAGTCTAGAGTATTAAGTAGACTTCTACTTCCCTCATCCCTCAAATAACCGGTGGCTTTCATTCCTGAAGAATAGCTCAATATTCCACTACAAGCATTCTTATTAAGTACTCGTAATTCATAAATTCTCAGGTGTTTGTCATCAGTCTGTATCTATAAACATTGTCATCCAAAGATTGTTCCATCAATAGCATTTTCCTTCACTACAGGCCAGCTAAAGAAATGATAGATAAGGTAGACTATGAATTATAAGTTACCTGTGAGGGAACACGCAATTGAAAGTTTCTCATGTGGTTAAACCCTTCTGATCAGATTATAAATCACTGAAAGTACTACAGGATACTTACCTATTAAACAGTATATCCTTTTGCAGACCATGTGTCTTTAGTTAAGTATGAAAAGCAAAGTCATGTTACAAATCAATACAGAAAAGAATGTTTCTCAATCCATTTTATAAAAATATGTGACTTTTCCAACCCACTGTTTTAGACCTTTGTATCAGAATGCCGATCAGGTCCTGCACTGCTACTGGAAAAATCAATTCAAGATTTCCATACTACATCCTTGTTTTGGGCAGCTATCCATCCATTAAACCTCTTTTAAACTTATATCTGTTTCCACACTTTTTCTATTTACTTGTAAGTGTTGTGGTTTCTCTCCAACATATAAGACAAGAAGAGCTTAAGTCATGAGAAATGAATGTTGAGTACCTTTCATAATGTATGTATATGAATAAAATATGAAAAATCTTATTAAAATATTTACTACAGTTTCTGGGTTTTTGCAATTTGGGGAAAAGACTGAATTTGTTATATTGCAAACCTAAAACTTTATTAGTATTAAGAGGGTACAAGGTTTCATTTGATCTTTCCATTACAAGGCATCCAATAATGATGGTTGGTAACAAGTAAAAAAAATGTGGAAAAACAGTTCCATCAAAATCTCAGTACAGCTCAATGAAGCCGAATGATCCCTCTCAAGCTCGACTGGATAAAGTCAAACGTCTTGGTCGCAGACATCAATCCTGTTTATCGCCGTTAGGCTGGAGGATGTTTTCTCGCTCTGCTGTTCAACACAGGCCCTCACAGCGAAGACTTAGAAAAGGACAACGCAAGAGCAGTTATTCTCTAGCCCGGGGCAATACAGCTGTCTGCTGCACTCACACACTCATTTATGATTGATGTACACAATCCATCCAAGTTGCCAGCACTCAATTTGTAAAATAGTTTGCAAAATGTATATATATGTATGTATATTTTAAAATAATACTAAAACATTTACATAAGCAATAACAGTTTGCATATATGTGAGATGGCAAATATTAGTGTGATCATGTGGAAAATATATGCATGCCACTTAACATTCAAAATTTTTTTCCCCCCTAAAATGAAATTCTAATGCTGGCATATTGATGTAACAGGGTTCTTCACAAGGACTGACAGTGATTGCGACATTGTCCATTTGCTGCTTGGACAACCAAAAAAATGATGCATGATCCTGCTTGTAAGCTGTTTTGACACAGGTCAGCTGAAGCACGGCTGCATGCCCTAAATTGGACTGCTTTCCGGCGGTGCAGGTGGAATATTCCAGATGTGTACGGTGAGAGCTCATTTCGCAATAGAGATTTACCAGTGCGGCGTCTCATTGGGTAAGCCAAAATAGTAAGCCCCATCAAAATGAATAAGTTAACGTCCTATTCCGTGATCTGCACAGAGAGAATAGAGCCTAAGGTTGTGCTCCTAGACGGTAACTGCACTAACAAGCTGTGTGCAAACAGTGTGGGCAGTGAGAGAAGTGTACACTACAATGCTTGTGAATAAGAGCTGTCAGTGCATTGTGATTACTGATCTGAGGTGTTGGATAACCAGTATATTTTTACATTTTCAAATCAGATTTCACGGTTGAGGTCAAGGCTGTGTAAAGTGAAATACAATTAAGGCAATGCTATAGGAAAGCGTAAACTATTCAACTCAAAGATCAACTGCTTTTTACCAGTGTGTTGCCTACATGGCTTAAAATTAAGTTCTTGGTTGAGCAGGCAGCATCGCTTGTGAATTTTAAGTTAGCCACAATGTGCGACTGGGTAAAAGACCTGAAAAGAGGGCTTGTAAATTCAGGTGAATTTCATCAGCCTAAGTCAGAAGTCTGGCCCCGTCCTCAGCAGGGAGCTGAACACACAGGATGATTCTTCTTTTGGATACACACAGATAAACACAAATTACTGAAGGCTAGGACTTGCTGATGGAAAGCAATCTTTTTATAACTTTGAGATCCAACTGCTGATCAAAATCAAAATACAAGGGGGCATTTCAGGATTCACAGTAACACAGTCAGCCAGGTAACTGAATTTTCAAAGAAACAGTAAAGCACTATTTTTGTTTTCTTAATGCAATAACAATATAACTAAACAATAGATATAAATCTGTAACAGATGGGGGCTGGAAGGTATTATTGATCTGAAGCTCAAAGTCAACCTAAATCTGTCATTGTTTGATTAGGCGTGACATATATGTGAACATATGAAGGGTAAATCTGCCATTATTTGTGGAAATAGTGGCAGATCGCTACATCTTGCTTGAGTGAGTATAAGTTATTGTTGGCTATTTACTTCAAACAAGGCAAAAATAGTAATAATAATAATGATAATCTGCCACTGGGATGAAATATTCCCATTTGTTTCCAGTGCAGTTACATTCCTTTCTGTATAGTATGAATATGTTGAACCAAGGCAGAATAAGGCAGAACAGCAGACTAGTATCAAGAAAGCAACACTTGATTAAAAAATAGTTGATTAGCATTAAAAAAGCGGGATTATCTCATCCCACTGGCAGATTTTGAGGAAAAACAAGATTTTAATATGAAAATGAGACAAAATGACTTGTTAAGGTGGAGATTTTTTTTTCAGTGAACTACTTTTATATAAGCTACACAGTAGAATAAGCCGTTATCCATCTTCTTCTGCATGTAAGGTGCCCTCCTAAATGTGCACACCAAACACCAGAGCGCACTCTGACACTGAACCAGACAGCTCAAAAATTTATAGTGCTATCAGGATTTTAGTTATTTATTCAGAGTATCACCCTGTCAGTGCATTCAAAGCACACTATGAGTGCAGAAGGGTGTTTGAATGTTTACAGCATGAAATCAAGATGAAATCAACATGATACTGAGGTGATCGTGTGCCTTTACCAGCAGCTAGTTGCCACACACAAAAATAGGTCCTCTCTAGACCATAGCATGCCGCAATGTCAGTTTACATGATAACTATTAAGTTTTTATTAGCTTATTTGTGTGCCTGAGAATTTAACTGGCACAATACAATAACATCATACCATTGTCAAATCTGATCGACTCATAAATATCACGTTCTGCATATTCTAACATAACATTTCCCATTTTTTTTCCATTTTCAGCCAAGAGTAAATTGCAGCAAGACCCATAAATAGTTGAAAAATACTGAAGTTCCAATATCCAGTAACTCTTATCGTACCAGTTTTTTTTTCTGGAGTATAACAAAGTAGGGTCATCAAACCACTGAAATACTGGATGACCTCCCATTTTATCTGGACCATGGAGTGCCCAAATCCAACTTAACATCAAACGGTCAATTACCAGTTAACTGAAACTCTGCCCTGCGGTTATACTAACATTTTCATCAAAAGGTGATTACCATATAGGGTCTCAGTGTGTTACATTCCAGTACACTGAGAGCCTATGACAATGGTAAAATGGCTACTATGTAACATTTGGCAGCCATTTTTATACTATATCATGATATTTAGGCTATTTCAACCACAGGGGAAAAAAATCTAAACAATAAGATAAGATATGCAGGAACAGGGACAGTAAGACCTCCTAATGGCTGTGATGGTTCCCGCTGAAAGGCCCCACTGATGTGGATGATTGGTCTTATGACAATGATAGATGGTGTTTCCTGGGGCCTCACAGGACCCTGCTGTGCTGCCAGTGACACTTGGGATTCCCACTAAATGCCCATGACCATGTCACAGACCTACAATGAAAGCCTGAGGGGAATGTAGGATAGATAATCCAGTGACATACATCTCATCAAAACTTTTACAGTGGGCAGTGAATAGTGACAACAGCAAGTGAGGTGTAGCATGTTTAGAGAGGCTACTGTGTCCCACAATGTTGCCGCAGAGGCAGAAAAAAGGAAAATATCAGCGTTCTGACATAACACAACACACAGGTATTATGTTATTTCTTGCCCTCATTTGGGTTATCATGTTAGATCATTGCTCAGCATCTTCTCCTATTAATGCGATACCTGGGAGCCATTATGCGCTCATACCCCATTAGAGCCTGCTTTGAGTTTATCTTTTGTACGTCCAACATTGTTCCACAACATAAACTCAGTTAAGTGAATTTGAATCAAACTAAAAGAAAAACCTCAAGGCGATGAGACAGTTCTGCAACAGCAAAGCTTTCCTTAAGATGCTGTTTTGAGGAAGACCTCCCCTTATTTCAACTGTAAGTTTATAATGTGCAGTGGATCTAAAGAATCAAGAATCAAGAGTCTAAAACCAGCGTAATCTGTTTTAATCTGCTAATATCATAATTAAAAAATTAATTGGTACTTATGATACAGATTTGGCACGTAATTGATTCTTATCAAAGTTTCCCATTCTTGTCTAAACCTGTGATGGGCACAATTAAATAAGCAGATATGCTGAAGGGGGCTGTTCTAAATTCATTTAGGTTTCAAACAGACCTTCAGCAGTGGCAGACACAATAGTGTGCTGAGTAATATGAGCCCACAGAAGAAAGATGGATCTTCCAAGAAGTGAAATTTTACAATAATTGGAGTAGATATCTCTGCTCTCCATTTCAACCAGGGGCCAATCTTTGGGTGGCATTTCATTATACCGACAGGAATTGTCACCATAATGAATTCATCAATGTTGGTAAGATAAATGGCTCAACAAGAAATAGATAGGACCATCTTCCTGATCTGATGTGGGAAATTGTCTTTTTTATATATCATTTTATTAGAAAAAGGGACAGCTATTTGGACACTGGGACCATATGAACATCTTTTTCAATTTAATATGTTTGAAATATTAATGGCAACATGATTTCACCTATTCTGGAAGCATATCACATGCCATGACAGAGTTGGCTCATTTAGCAAGAAAAGACCTTTGGCCCTATTCTGGTTCTCCTTATGACACAAGATGAACAATAAATTGAAAAAAGCCCACACTTTTTAAATTCCTATTCACACTCATACCCACCAGTTGATACTCTTACTAGAATACACAAAAACTCTAGGAATAGGAAAATATGTCAGAAATTTATATTTCTACACTTCATGGTTATATTCCCAGCAGCTGCATTATCAAGAAGCAGCTAATTACAGTAAAAGGAGTTGATTATTATTCCATGCTGTTATGCATTATATATTGGCACCAGCAAGGTATTGTATAATGTACTTGTACAAATACAAGTAACATCATAATCTACAAGGATAGTTTTTGCCTTATTCTGTTTTCAGTTTTTATTAAGTTGAAGAGAGTTAGCGGGTTTACAGCAGCAGGAAAACGATGCACAGAACAAAAATCTATTTGTGTGTGTCTCTCTCCCTCTTTCTCTCTCTCGCTCTCTCTGTGTGCGCGCATGTGTGTGTGTGTGTGTGTGTGTGTGTGTGTGTGTGTGTGGAGGGGGGGGGTGACTTGCATTCAAGTAGAACTATATGAAAGTGAAGGACAGAGTTATGAATTATGTAGGAGTGAAAAAAAATCCTGCTGACAACAAAAAACAGACTTTTCAAGCATAGCTGTACTGCAGCAGCAATGCTACACTGGTTTCACACACTCTTTAGGAGTAAACATGCTCTTTATACATATGCAAACATAATTTAGAAATTAACCATTTATTCATGTCTTATAAAGGTTGCACACTTCCACACCGTCAATATTCTAGATGGGAATATGCTGGTATAGAGCGTCTACTTTGACTTGCACAGCTGTGATCTAGACTATATTGTATTGCATGGTGCATGTAGTCTTGTGCTCTGCAACCTGTCTTACCATCATATCTGTTGTCAAAAGTTGTAGATCTTGATAACAGGGGTGAGCTCTGGTGTTACACAAACAAGTTCTTGATTGTGCAGAGTTTGTATGTTCTGTTGTGTGATGGAAGTTCTCCTTCAAAGAAAAGACGGCTTGTATTTGCAACCTGGGCTTGTCTGTTGTCAGATGCAGATCGACCTAAACCAGACCTTCAGTGCTGCAGTCATCTCAGTAATTGCATTGCCATTTCCAACACATATAACAGTCTTGTTAACCCATGCCACACACTCTGTGTTTGATCCAATTCAGTTCAATAACTGTAATAATCTAAGCGAGCAAGGCGTAATGTGTAAAGTTAGTATGCTCTCCTACACACCAAGTGCTGCAAAAAGAGCACTGAGTCTTCTGCTGTCCTACTCCATCATAATGCCATTTGGGTACTAAGATATTTGCTTGTTATCTTTAATTGTTCTCCCCATGGTGTTCAGTGCAGCCAATTATATGGTACTGTGAGAGACATTTGTGTTTGCAAAAGGTCACATTGTTCCAATTCTTGCACATATTTATCAACCAGTCATTACAGTCCTCATAAGAATTAGTCAGAAGGTGAAGCACTGTGTCACGTCAAGGCATGTGGCCATGCAGTCAAGATGCAATAATGCCCCTCCAAGCTAATCCATATCCTCAAAAATATCTTTCAAGATATTTTAAAAGTGAATTGGAATCTGAACCATAATTCTATCTATCTATCTATCTATCTATCTATCTATCTATCTATCTATCTATCTATCTATCTATCTATCTATCTGTCTGTCTATCTATCTATCTATCTATCTATCCATTAAAAAAGATAATAATTTGTCCAGAAAATTTTATAGCATTATTGAACACTGCAATTTACATTACACTATGCCACAGTGTCTTGGAAACTGACTAAGAAATATTACAATGAAAAAAGGGAATTTTCCCACAAACCATCACAGAGCTATGTCACGTGAACTACAGAGATCAGACCCTAATTTTTAGCAAACATGCAGCTTAACCCTGGATACAGTTAGTTTGATGGACAGTTCTGTTATTATAACATTAAAAGAAAAAACAGTCAGTGAAAACTGAGGTTACTGAACTCTAAAAAATGAAAGCATCTGGTGCTAATGTTCCTTGAGAGAAAGTTCAGTCATGGGGGGGCAGGTAGGTCACCTATTATTATAGCTAATCACTATACATATCTTGATATTACAGTTCAAAACCTTTAGTAGATAGCTTATGAAATACAATTGTTGTTTTGCCCTTTTTATGCCCCCTGCTCCCTCCAAACAGAAAGCAGCATCATTATGTGTTAGCACAAAGCAGGCAATTTTTTAAATGTTGTCTCACCTAACTGTGCTGTGTGTGACTGTGAACAGTCAATATGTGTGGAGAAGAGCACCAGGGTTTGAATGTTGTGTTGTTCTCTTAGTTCTGGACTGCAGTGTGGTGTTTTTTTCAAAAGCCAGTTCTGCTTTGCCTTGCTTTGAACACATGGACAGGAAAAAAGGTGCCAGTGCTGTACAGTAGGAGAACTTGAGCACAGGTCACAGGAGCAAACAAACAAACAACCAAACAAAGTGTGTTCTATGTGGCTCCTGGCTAGCTGAGGCCTTTATTGTCTCTCCCATTGGCTGTTACTGGTTCCTTTTTATCACCATCATGAAAAAAACTGTTACCAATTATGTGCATATGTTCCCAAATATAAATTTTTATTTATTTATTTGTTTGTCTGTTTTGGCCATGGAACACACACATACTGCACATCTCTATGCCAAGAGCTGAATCACTAAACTTTAAGTCTTTCTGCAGCCATACCCCTGGAACCAGAGATGTATGTCTGATTTAGTTCGTGCACATTAAACATGATCAAATATGAATTGTGTATGTGGTTGCTTTAATGTATTTTGTAATTTGCATTTGGAAGCACTGAAAACAATTATAATGCATTTTTAATCATGTTACATCTGAAGACACGCTATCCAAGGGAGGTGCTGGCAGGAGAGCTGCTATCAACTGTAGGAGACTGAAATTCTTAATTGCTCATGTTTACAGTTCACTTAGCGAGCTGAAATAATTCAGGTACCATTTTTGGAACAGCAACTCACGACTCTTTTAAACTCAAGCAATTTAATTCAATTCAATTCAATTTAGGTATATTAAATCTAAGCTGACCGAACAGTCATTCAGTCATTCAAGGACAAATTATTAGACAGAGCATGGGGTATCAGTCAAAAGGCCAAGTGCATTTTATTCATCTACCATATATGACAACTACAAAAGTTTTTCACAGGCAGACAAAACTGTTCCTATGTTAGATCTAGGATTTTCTTTTGTTGTCCTGTTTACTAGCTGTAGAGCCTCCGGCACAAAGGAGGCTCTATGCCTATTTGTTGTCCACTCGGTAGTACAGCAAAGACAGCAATCCAAGGGGAGCAGTTCAAACTGGCAGTGTGGGGCAGGAGATATTTTCTCCAGAACTCAGACTTTGAGAGCAGATTGAGTGGGAGTTTGCTGTCTGCATATTTCACTAGATGGTGGTTTTGCCTGAAAGCTCATTCAGTCATTAGTATACAGGGTTAAAAGCTTTCAAAACACACCCTTGTGGTGAATCTCTGCAATCTGAGTGCTTTGAAGCAGCTATCAAAACTCTGCCCAGTATAACTGGAGCCTCTTTTTCTTTTTAGAGTGAGTATATTGTATATGGTGCAGTGTACCGCATTTTGCACAATAAGCAACATTTATTATTGCTAATGTGAACAAAGTTTAACTACAATTAATCATCTTAATCATTGCACCACCTCACAGCCAGCACTCTTTATGCACCGCTCTCATTAACCTTTAAAAGCTTCAAAAATGCAGGTTAGAAAGGCTACCTGCATTCCTCCCTTTACAAAACTGGGTAGTAGTTAGAAAATTCCTGTGACTCTCTATGAGCTATGAGCAATTTCTGCGAGCTATTACCATATTATCTAATGAGGATGACCCTCATGCCTTATCTACTTTGCAAACATCAAAATGCAGATTAATATGCAGCTCAGTGAGGATTTGTTCTCCATGCAATTTTCTCATGATAAGCTTTGAACTTGGACCACCAAAGGGGCGAGGATACAGGGTTAGCTCTCAGTAGCCCCTCTACAGGACTATTACATGCTCTTACTATTGCTACTAATATAGCCAGAAATCCAAAAGCTGAAAATTTGGATGTTCAAGAGGAGGGGAGGCGTTCAAGTCTCATGGAGCGTGTATCAATGAGTATTGTATATTTGGCTCATCTGACAGTACTTCCCACCCCTTTACTCCCCCTCCTTGGATCCAGTGAAGGCAGACGCTACACCACTGTAAAGTGTGAAGTCTCTGCAGCGTATCACAAACCCAATTCAGTGGGTTTCCATTGTTGCTGCATCTATACTTGGCAAGCCAGCTTCCTGTCTGTTTGAAAGTCTTTATTCAGTCCTCTTTTGGAGAAGTGCCAACACATTGTCTCCCATTTTTGTATTCCCTCAATCGCTTCTGCTCCAAACATATACATAGAGCAACTGATCTGCAATTCTTTTACTTGACTTGTCCAGCACGTTGATAAATAATATTGATACAATTGTTGGCCTCGCAGCAGGATTTGAGATCTTGACATGTTTTCAAGAACACATTTAAAATCAAAGGGTAAAAAAAAACAAAACACAGTGTTCAGTGAGTGTAACCTGAATTTAAACCTGTGTGTCTGAAGTACTTAGCATCAGGTTCGACACTCCACTGAGAGGTAGAATTAGCAGAAAGCCACGCCCACCACACAAAGGAGAGCTTGAAATCCGCAGTAGTGCTTGTGTGCCTACTTTCCCTGACCATCAATTCTGACTGATTGCTCAACTGCAACACCACTCGATTTGATTTGATTTTTTTTTTTTTTTTTTTTTTTTTTTTTAATAAAATCCTAACTTTGATTCTTATTCTGTCATAGTTTTGAAAGGCCAAGTGGCAGACAGGCTTGCATGAAAAAATAATGCTATTTTTTTTTTCTTTCTTTCTTTCTGATTCTGTGATTTGTTTGTTTTGTAGACTGTATGCTTTAGTGAGCAAGAGTGTAAACATGCAGCATCTGAGTTATGACACTGTAAGGAAAAACTACTAGAAGCGTGTGGATTGTTATATTAAATCATTATAGCGATTGGTCTGTTGATGCAACAAACTAGAAATTCACTCTTTTTTCACTCTTCTCCCACTGTACATTCCAAGGTTTTGGCCATATACAGGAGGTGATTTGGGGGTTGAAGCTTTTAAGCTTTATGAATTAGTAAATGTAATGTCATGCATGTACACTAAATGCAATTTATGTAATGAGAATATAGACTAAATGCATGCTGCTAGGTGAAAAAGAGGTTGGTGAATAAAACAACAGATGGTGGATGTGGGTTTTGGATTATTTATAACACCAAAAAAATATGGAGATAGTGTTTACATTCATTGCTTGATATGTATCATAAGATTTACACTGATGCCAGTGTTGAAGAGAAAGAAAACAACTCAATGTCAAGCAATTCCAATCTAATCCTTTTCCAATAAATTTTGCTGGGTAATAATCAGAATTCCTCTGTATCAGTCAAAGGAGTAAGTACAGTAGACCTGGATCAAATGGAACAAAAGGAAATATTATTGATTTGTTTAACCACTGTCAACATTTCCCCAAAGGAACAAGTAACAGTAGTGAGGCAAAATAAATACACTGACAAAATACAGATTTGATTTTATTTCAGGATGCAAGCTGCATTCTATGATAAACATTTTTTTCAATGGTAAATGAAAACATGAACACATCCAGAAACAGCCAATTTGTGGAAGTAACCTTCAGTGTAGGCAGCAAGGAGAAAAGATGCTGATATATATTACTCTTTTTCTCTACAAATAATAAATATCCTCCCTATTTGCATGCATTGCACCCTTCCCCGATGTAACAATGCCAGGTCTTCGTACATCAAAGCAAAAAGTCCTTGGAAAACAATACATGGGGATGGAGGTGTCGGTGGGCCTTGTTGGTGAGGCATGTCAGGTTGTTTGCTAAGTATAGCAAGCAAAGAGAGAGAAATGATTATGCAATGAGCAGGGTAAATCTCTTCCTCCAAGCAGAGATGCTGAAAATGTTGCTGTCTGTGCAAACAGAATCTGATGGGTAAATGGGTCTAAGTGATGGCATTTCAAAAGTTACAAGATTATCATTTTTTTTCTATTCCCACAGGACTTGAATTGCGTAAAATATTGACATTGAATTTCATGGGACTTGATGTGTTAAAGCTCAAGGTCAAGTAAACTAGTTTAAACCATGTTACTGGTTTAAGATGGCACGTTGCATGTGGTAGTAATACATTGCATTATATATTACCATGTTTCAGCTTCAGGGTTGGATCACAGCTTTGATGTTACTTGTCTTCGGTGAATTATACTCCCCTTGCACTTGCACAATATACAGCACAATGTAGTGCAAGTGTGACCTACAAAGGTTATGAATTAATCTTGTTTTCTAATTTGCATACCTTGAACTGCAATCAAGTGTAATAAAAGATTTGATTAGAGGCCATTTTCTGTGACACTGATGATTAACATTTTTGGAAACATACCTTTACAAACTATTTTAACAAATGCTCATTTGGAATTCAAAAGACTGAAGTGCCCCAAACTCAGTGCTATGGAAAAGAGCCACAGCACCCCCTAGCCTGGTGCTGTATGAAGTAAACACTATCAGATGATAAGGGAAACTTAATACTGATTACGCTATTCAAAGAAATATGCATGCAGCATTATATTGTCTAATTTTAACAGGGCTTCATGCAATATTTTGCTATAGTGTAGTATTCAAAATAAGTAAACAGTTATTTTACTGCAGAGATACAACTTCATCAAAACTACATATTGTATGAAGCACCAAGGGAAATATAACAAATAACCTGCAGCACACAGTATGGAAACAGGATATTACATCTAAGGAAGCAGTTTGCTGACTAAGGAAACCTCCAAGGCGGACAGCCTCTCATGCCTCACAAAGGCACAATTGATCCAGTACAAGCACCTGGTTGAATAACCAAAGGCCAAAAATTATATACACCTGAGAAAATGAAAGTGAAGTTTTAAACCTCTTTGGGGATAGGAACACGAACCCATTACAAGCAACGTTGTTAGAGGAATATTCAGTCTTAATTTGCTCTTACTCTGATACTCATAGTGATATGCTTACTCATATATGAACTTAAATATTAAGGTTATTATGTGTGGTGATTTATTTGATATCTGCATGGTTGTTTAATGCTGTGCCAGAGTGTGAAAGAAAGCATTAGATCATCTGTTTTCTCTGCGATGGCAGTGTGTAATGAAGGCAAACCACCGTGACTCGATTTCCACAAGGACAGGAGCGCATATAACCCTCACAGCACGCAGTCTGTGGTATCAGGTGCAATGCAACTATGAGTGCCACCTTCAGTCGCAATCATTTAGTGTAGTTTGTGACACTTTTGCACTATTCCCTCACTCTGTATCATCCTGAACACAATGCGGCTGTATTTTCCCCACCACAAGTGGCAGGAGAATGCAGCACAGGAAATCAAAATAACTGTCACACTCGCATTGCAGTAAAAATTTTAGTGGTCTTGTTACCTATCAAAAGGGAAACCTGCTTATGTACTCCAAGAGCAATGACCTCTTTGGTGTCATTGGGTACAAAGATATGCCCTGTCCAAGTTGATTCATGTGCCGGCCACTCTGAGTCACGGCTAGTCCCCATCCAATTACTATTCCATAATACATCAAGGGAATCATGGGTACACTGAGCAAAGTCAGAAGTGACTTGAAGACACCTGTGGGTAATGGACAGTAGTGGCAGTTGGTTCAGGTCACACTACAGATGTAATGATTCAGTTGAAAAAGCAGTAGAGAGAGGGCAGGTTGTCTGATAACTAGGTCAAAAAGAAGCTGAGCTTGAACCCTCCCCAGCTTCTATGGCTACAACCTGTCTTCAGTATTTTTTTCTTCCTTTTAATAGAAAGCCAGGAAAGAAAATCTTCCAGGTGTGCTCATAAAATCAAGGCCATCAGAAATCAGTATCTCTGCTAATGGCTTCAGGCTAAATCCAAAGCAAATTAATAAAAAGATGTGAAGTGTTGTCTGGCTGTGCGGGTCAAAATACACATTTCTGGAAAGAAAAAAAGGCATATTGATAGTTTTGAATATATTACATGTAATAAATACATTGTATGAAAGAAATTTATGTGCATCTATGCAACATCTGATGGACAGCACAGCTCACAGATCTTCATGAAATTACCAGAAAGCTGGGTTGCACATAATGATATGGATGATAAACTTGAAATGAAGCCCAAGGTTATTTAAGCACTACAGGCTACACTTTTTAACACTTTTTTGTCCAGCTCTATTTCGATATCTCAGGGTGAGAAGGCATTCATTAATGTCATCTACTGTGAAAAGGAAGCAAGGATCTCATATTCAGCATGAAGCAACTGGATTAGCTACCTTTTACTTTTCTAAATTTGCTATCAAAGTCACAGACTCACTTCCTAGGAGGCATGACATGTTAAATATTTCCCAAACTCTTTGGTTATGAGTGAGCGTACCCAAACTTGATTCAGTGCATGTCAAGGCGAAATGAATGGGGTGGACTTTGGTGAGCTTCCAGAACTGTGTGCCAGATGCTGTACTACGATGTCGTCTGGTGAACACAGGAAACTTCAAGCTTTTTCTTTTTGGTTTCAGATCTCCCACTCAAAGCCCATCTCAAAGCATACAGGGAACAATGCAAGGCAGATACTGCAGTGTGTCTATCTGAAATACTTCACGACTGAATATATTACCTCTACAGAGCTTCACTCATTACAAAATACTGCTCAATAAAAATATAGAAACAAACTGTACTGACACAGCCAGCAGCAACAATTGCATTCTGTGAAAGCAATGTGGAAAATGTAATGGATAGATACATATTTTATACTATTTTTGGCGTTCAAAACTCCATGCCTAGTAGTGTGAGCTTGTGTGCACTGCAGAGGAAATATGGCAAAGCAAGGGCACAAGGCAGATAGCCCCTGCAGCCAGAGAGGACAGGCAACCAATGAGGATTCAGCCTGAAGCTGGCTTGGGCTTACAGTGACTGTTGGCATGCTTCTTATGTTGCACTGAACTGCACAGAAGACAGTGTTTTTGTTGGATGCTGTAGCTGATGCCAGCAAAAAAAGAGAGTTTTGCAAGGGGGTTCTCTGGATTGTGAGGCTAGATATGGGTAGGAAACTCACACAAGCAGAATGTTTTTCCTGATTATTATGACTCATTAAAACTCAGTGAAAAAGAACAACCCATAAAATTGAATTCAAAAGTAAAATTTGCAGCTATATTTCATGGTATATCTAGATAAGAGTAGTGAAGCAGGTAAGCAGATAAGTGAAGCAACATGGTTGTTTCCCTCTTCAACATTCATAAGACAATGAGCTGCTATTACTGCCTCATCTTGTTATTATGATTAAAATATTTGGTCTTAGTTTTATTGTTTATTGCGTAGTCGACAGTACCACCTTGCTGTATATTTCCTCTGGGTGGGTCTTCACTGTGTGACATGAAGCTCAGATCCAAACGATGAGGTAAATGAAGCCACGGGAGGATTTCAGTATGAAGCCAGAAAGCAAACATAGACAAATTGTGACATTTTTCCTTCTGTGACTTTCCCAGCATTGGCTGTGACTTTCATGTTGGTGCGGGGCATAGTAATCAATATATCTAGCGCTTCCATCATGATTTATGTTTAACCGACTTTCAGGGTTTCACATTTCGTTTAAGATACTACAAAGTTTGACACTTGGATAATTTGACACCTTTGACTCTGGTGCTTTACAGTAACTATAATGAAAGCAATCAGCCAACTCGTTGAAGAAAGTTTTCAAAAATACATTTTTGATTGAGTAATTTAGTATAATGAACATCTTAGTCCATTTATGGTTGCATGCGTCGGTCAACTATCCTACACTGAGAGGCAGAGCTTGGTTTTCATGCATACAGCAGCAAATTGTTGTCTACTCAATGGTGTTACAGGTCTGAATGGGCAAAAAATAACAAAATAACAGCTAAATTCGTCATCATTGTGCTGCATAAAATGCAGTGCTAATTTTCAAGTGACTTGTCAAAATAAAAACACGAGCATTTCACCAAAAGCTGATGAATTTATTCACCAGTTCACAGTAAGTCATGTAAGTGTCAGTATCGCAGCAACAGCCCCAACATATTTTTTCCAAAATCTGCCATATTGTACCAACCTTACAGATTGCTTTGTCTACGTTTCATCTTTGTAAAATTGTCAATAACTGTGCTGATAAAGGATATAAAAGTGAATCGCAACTCAGAATAGTCCATGATTGCTCATTTCATGTTCATTTTTTTTACCAATATAACTTCATTCCAAGGGATTCAAAACATTGTGAAACTATTTAAATTCCACTTTTGTTCCTACTGTATATCCCATTATCTCACTGTGGACTTAATTTGCTGTAATCAGACTCAGATAACCTGGTTTAGCTAATAACTGAAGACGTAAAGTACATTTAGTCTTAAACTTCTAGCCTGACACAAATTTGATTGTAAAAGACCGAGATGTTCTTGGAGTTCACTCATACAGTTTTTAGAGTATTTTTCTGTAATACATGGGCTAATTGTGAAATGAGTACATTGACCTAACTGTATCTGCACACTACATAAAAAGTTGAATGGACTGAATATACCTTGGCATGTCATAACAATATGTCTTTTAATATGCATTACATTGGCAATAATGTTACTTCCTCAAAATTGCATGGCAGAGCTGTGGTATATTTGAGGCCTGACCCCCAAAGTTTCACAGACACAGCTCATCTTCATGGATTTATCCTGCTATATCTGCTCAAAAATATTCAAAATAACCTGATGAACAGCTTCTTTTCAGCTATCTGTGTGGTGTGTTTGTTGGAAAGCATGTAAGCTATAAGAAGTCATTATAGCTGGGCCTGACACCACACACAATAGACACAGACATAGTATCATTGTATCTGTACATATACACACACACACACACACACACACACAAATTGGGCTGTTATATAAAAGCAATACCATTGAGATTGTGCTGTATTATGGCTCTGTTATTGCTTAAATAAAATGTTTCATCAACTAAATGGAGGGAGTACAACTTGAACGACTGACCACTTCTTACAGTAAATCCACCAGTGGACTCACAATTTGATAAAACAGATTACTATTTTTACGTCAAATGTTATGGGAACCTGCTTTAAGGAAGACAAAACAAAACAAACAAAATAAAAACAAAAACAAAAACATTTGAACATGAAAACTGCAGCCCATTTAGAACTCTCTCTCTCTCTTTCTCTCTCGCTCTCCCTCTCTCTCTCTGTCAGCTTTGTTTGTTTGTTTGTTTGTTCTGTGACCTTCAAACTGTTTTTCAACACAGAGCTTCTGTTGCACCAAACCAGCAAAATAAGTTTATTCAGCGAGGAACAGGGTTTCAAGTCTGTTAGGCTGTTGCTTTGTGTTGTTTAAAGGTGCATTATGATACGATCTAAAAGGAAGATTACAATAAGGACGAAACAAAACAAGCAGGGACTTACAGAGGTAATTTACCCAAAAAACAACTGAATACTAATTTTCCCCCTCATTATAGCTGTAGATTGTCCCAAAGATATCTTCACTATCACTTCAGTTGCACATAACCGGTAAATTCAGACTCAGACACTCTCAAAAAACAAACACTGCATGAGACTTGTTATAGTTTGGTGAGATGTGAGATGAGGCACAGAACATGTCAGGTTTTCATTATGGTGATGGTACTCTTTATTATCGCAAACTCATTATAGTATTAATCCAAACATATTTAATGTAAAGTATAATTATGTTACTGGAATAACTGCTTTCTAAGAGAATATCCACTAAAATTATGCATTGGTACTCAACACACTCGCCGCATACT
Organism: Neoniphon sammara; assembly: GCA_900302535.1. Classification (NCBI taxonomy): domain Eukaryota; kingdom Metazoa; phylum Chordata; class Actinopteri; order Holocentriformes; family Holocentridae; genus Neoniphon; species Neoniphon sammara. Next base: position 49,620 of record OMKZ01001392.1, read on the forward strand.
CAAAAATATTCTTCAGGAACCTGAAATCACACTAATATGTGACACAGCGGGTATTTGATGGCACTGTAAAAACAGAATATCATTGCTTAAGGCAAGGTGACAGGGATAATAATCTGCCATCCTTTATGTTTAATATTTAAATCCCAGAGGTAAAGAGAGAAGGATGGTGTTGTCCTTGTTTCCAGCGCCCTTCCTACTCTATCAACCCCATCCAGAGCAATCAGTCAATAGCAAAGAGCAATAGGCAATCACACCTCCAGTTTTCCAATACAACTATGACTGATGGTTTTAAAGCCATATGGCAATCTAAAATCATAAAGGCGATGATACACAGAAAACTTTTTGAAGAAATTGATCCTAATTGTACTATTTCTTATACTCCTCTGATATACAGAAGGCACATTTTGTCCTGTTTGCCCCCAACAGTGCTTAAGGCAACATTGCAATGACCTCAATGACCTCAAAATGCATAGGTGTAATTACTGTAGAGAATAGCAGTCATTCATCCTTTGCTGCTGGATAAACAATATAAATTAGAATCATCTTAGTTGCATGGACACAGCATTTTTTTCCTCTTTGCATAAATCATTTTCCTCTTTTCAAACTGATGGGAATGCAAGCTTTCCCAGGAACTATAGGAGGGCATTTGGGGAATTGTGGGATAATATATGCATTTGTATTAAGTAGGCATACTCCACATATGACAGAGTTTACCCTAGAGCTCTGCAGTATGCAGTTAAGAAGAGTGGAAAAGGTCACATAACTCAGAGGCAGAATAAATGCTGGTATCTGTAAATGTTCATTAATCTCTACAACTCCCAACAAATTTATGAGGTATAATATTTTACATTTATTACCTTAAAGATTTTGTCCAGCATTTATGTTTCCAGCCAATTTGAAGTAAGATGGCATTTGGCTTGTGAATCTGTAATTAATTTATGTAATGTTTTTCCATGACATTTTGGTAATCTCTGACTATATTGATTGAAATAACTTTTCTGGTCTAATTTTCATCTTTGACATTCTGGGCTGGAAGTTGTTCAAATGTCGATTAGCTGGGTTTGTTTTTACATTTCCAATGCTTGTTGGAGTTGAATATTGACCATATTACTATATCTTTTACATTATTTAATGCATGCTATCTAAAAAAAGAAAATCTCATTTGCTTAGCAATGACCATAATTAACAACTTACAATGTATTCATGGATGTCTTAAATTCCCACTGTCAGTCCTCAGTATATTAACTCCTTATAATATGTAGACCACATATTGCAGCATCATTCAGTAGAGCCTGTTTAGTGAACACTCCTATGTGCCTGAGCTCATAATTCAGCTAGAGAGATCTTGTACAACAGTCTAATTATATCTATATTCAAGAGGGATATGAGTATTTCTCAGTGGGCTCCATGCAGCTGACTGTGTGTGCATAACTGTAGGCTTGATTAACAAGTTGTTGAGTCAGCATAGTGAAGTACTTCAAGCCCACAGATTTTCTAACCTACAGTAAGGTTCTAAAAGTACCAGGAATTACTACTGAATAATTGCCATTGACTTGACTTCGATTTTCTGGATATATTTTATGTAATTCTTTTGATATTTGAGAACTAACAGAATAAGTTAGAGGAAAATAAATAAATGAATAAATCAAACTGGCTATAATCCTTCAATCTTTAACCACTGTCTGGTTACACACTGACAAGTTAACACGCTGAACAAAAACTTCACTAAAACTTCCTTGAAAAGTTTTTAGTCTCTTGACACACAACGGAATAACAGAAACTGTTCTGTTTGGATCAAACAGCATATGAGCTCATCTCTGTTTGAATTCCATTTGAACGTTTAATGGCAAAACAAAGTCACGTACAGTCACTGAACAAAATGGGGTGGGGTCGAGTGAAGAGTTTTGATTATCCCTTCATTTCCGTTTAACATCTATGGTTTAATGAGTGAAGAGCACCCTGATAATGAGATTTTAAGACAAGGCAATAATATACAGTGAGTGCTGCAGTTAAAAAACAGCCCACACTGGATTTTAATTTTGGGGACTATTACGTTAAGGTGAGCCAATTTAGAGGGTAAGAGGTTTGCCGTAAGGCTGATGTAAAACATATGTATCACATAAAAACTCAAACAAACACCAACAACAGTAGCACTGCCACAGTAGGGTAAGATAGGAAACAAGAATAGTTTGCAGTCATATAGATAAATGCTTGCTTTACTCTGTTATATATTTTCATAACAACCATTGAAGGTCAATATTTCTATATCTGATGAAGATTTCTAAAGCTACAGGAAATATGGCTAATGCTACAAGCAAAAGGGCAACTCGTTAATCTAGTCATAGTGGGGGAGCGAACCAAATTCCACAGCTTAAATGTCTTAGGCATAGGCAATAGAATATGTCATATCTTAAGGTCAGGCAGGTGCTTCTCGCTGATGTATTTTGATTAGAACAGTCATTCAAAATTGATCATGAAACTGCTTGTAACTGACTCCTGACAACACTTATTTTAATAGCTTGAACTACAGTATAGGGAACAAGATGAGTAGATTTTTGAGAATTAATCTGTCCAAACATGTGAGCCACCAAGAAAACTAGACTTCTGGAAAAAAAATGCATTGTATGTTTTGTGATTCCTACTATTATCAATCTATGAAGAAATGTAAGGTGTAAGACAAGCTTGTGACCTTTATGACAACATTTGTCAGCTTGCCTGAAAGTGGGTCACAGCACAATATCAGGGTTTTGGACACGTGACCCTGCAAATCCACGGTCAACATGTAATTTAGTCAATGACAGCACTCATACCAGTTTTAACCACAAATTTGGGATCTTAATGAACCTCCAATTTTCCTCCTGGCATCACTGAAAAGATAAATGCCTTGTCTTTAATTGCAAATTATTCATTTTTCTTTAAAATGAATGTAGCTGTCGGTAGCTGTGTCTGTATCCCCCTCGCAGTTATTTATTATTTTTTTTACCTCTTGTCACCTAAAATATACTGCAACTAACTTTACTGTGTATTAGGAATATCTGAATAAAAAGAGCTTCAATTGTGATGCTTCTACATTCCTGACATTTCGTGGGAGGTATGAAAAATGTTTAAGTGTAGTAATGAATTTGAGGACTAAAATATGCGAGTCCAATACAAGTTTGTCCCACGCCCTCACATATGATGCTTTGCCAAATTGCAGTGCTAAGAGTACATCTTCTGGTCTAGACCGATAAGGAGTAGTGATAGAGTGAAGAAACAGGCTTGTGAATGGAAGGTCACTAGTTTGAGTCCCTGAACAGGCTGGGAAGACGTGGGCACCCGAAGTGAATGACTACAACACTCTGCTCTCTCTCAGCAACTACCAGTGAAATGCCATGGAGCAAGGCACTTAACCCCTTTCTTATACAGTTGCTCAGCAACCACCAGCACAAGACTGATTGCACTGCAGCTCCCTGGTGTGAATGTGTCTAACTGTACGGTAAGCGGGATGTGGGCTGCTGCTAAAAACATTATACAGAAGCAGCCAAAGCCAAAGCATTCCCTGGGTTAAATACGATATAAATACAACACCACTGTAGGATTTATCTCTTTCTCTCTCTCTCTCTCTCTGTGTGTGTGTGTGTCGCCTGTAAAAAAGGAAACAAGAGAAGGAGGGAGGCACATCTAGCTGTGACAAGTTCTAGTTCTCCAGTATTGAAATTCCTGCATGACTACATGACTTAAAATCAGACACCTGGTAGCTTACCCAAGTTTTTGAGTGTTTTTTGCCCTCTTTAGTGATGGAAGAGTTAACTTTATGTAATTATGCGCTCAAGCCATTGAGGTAGCTCATGAATGGCAAGATGTAACAGTAATGTTTGTTTATCTCTTGGACAATACAACACCATCTACCCATCAAGTAAACAGGTTGGGTCCTTGTGTTTAAATATGGAGTGCAGGGTCGCTATAATTAGACAGTGGAGTCAATGTATTTTTTTCACCCTGCAGATATGATATAAAATTATTTTCATTAACTGGGAGCTTAAGTTGTTTATCCAAGATGATTACCCCGCTTGCCTAATGAATATTTAGCCAGGCCTAATGAAATAATCAATCAGGCAGTCTGTATCCCCGCCCTGCACTGCCATGAGGGGCCTTTCCTCTTAAAGTAGGCACGCCTCGCGCCCTAAGCGTCTGATCAGATTTCCTTAGCAACGGGTTTCCCCCCGCGTGCGCACAGACGGCTGTGTTGTTATATCCCCAAAGGAGAAAAACACACTTAAAGCAAAGATACCGAATGATAAACTGTTGTGTATATGATGTTACAGCCCGCCGACCCGAGACTGAACACCTTTTCAACTTATGGTGAGCATTCATCCTTCCGCACACACAATTTAACGTTGCATTGTAGCTGTCAGGCAGCACAAGCATGGTTGTTCCGTTATGTATACAGCAGCAGATGGTCTTGTGTGCATCCTACTAGTCAGATTATGCACACAGACTAAATCCTGGGCCTAGCGTTTTGCAGAATGGGGGCAGAGACGCGTCGGCTGAGTTAAATGCTAAACCGTTGTTTGATGCAGACTTTGGCGATGGGCCTGTACCAGCTTCAGTTAAACTGTGTGAGAGGCAGTGGACTTATCAAACTCTGTCAAATTCACCCCTCACTCTTTCAGGCAGGCTGCAGAAGGGCTCTGTAGGTTGCTGTGTCCCACTTGCATGAGCCTCCAGGCTGTCGGTGTTGTCGTTGCTGAATGGAGACCATTCAACGAAATCACTTTAGTGTAACAGGTTAAAAATCCTGTAGCCAGACCATTACCGGGAACCCACACATGCCAGACCAACTACAGCTTATTCTAAAACACATTGTAGAGGGGTGCTGTTAATATACAGCAGCGGCAAATCCTTTCCAGAATAATATATTGATGCCATGGGAGGGAAAAAAACACTTGAAGGTAACTATAAACTGAACACGCTACCATAAACATATTCCCAGAGAGAAAGGGGCTGTGGTTGCTACAGTATCTATTTTCACATCAGTCTATCATCATAGCGGCCCATTGCAAGGGATTGAGTGTCTCCTAATGAGGAGAGAGGCTCAGTGCCTCCACTCAAAGCCACAGGTGATCAAAATTCAAACACTTATTTCTCACAGGCTATATGGTTGTAATTGGGCTCTACAGGGAGAGATGGACTAGTTATTATTCTCATAAAAAGAGAAACGTTTGCCTTTTTATTTCTATGGATAGTGCAGAATGGCAGTTGAATGGGAGTAATTTGTGTCAGATGTAATTTGTAAATGATATTAGGTGGGAATCATAGATTTCAGTGCTCCTGGACACCTCTCTAACTAATGCCCAGGGTCTAAATTCATATCTGTGGAGCTGTGATCTGCAAATAATGGATTGCCCTTGTTTGTGTGTGGTAGAGACGGTGGTGGCCGGGCTGGATTTTATGCTTATAAATAGTACAGCGGATGATCTCAGTAGCTGTTAAACGTTGTCATAGGTTAAGAAAACACAGAGATAAGACAGTCAGCCCATTGTCTTATTTATTGTAAAATCTTAATGCAAAGTTGGTCATTTTTTACATATAGTATCTCAGATCTCATCTTGGTGTGTTTATAGGCCACCTTTCACTAAGCCAAAGCCTTAACAGAAAAGGGATTATATTAGGCTCTGTAGTGTATTTTTGTACAAGTGCACTACTGCTTTTGAGGTGCTTGGGTGCAGGGGTGGGGTGTGTGTATGATTGGAGTGAGTGAAACCACACTGACGTACCCAACTCCACATGTTAAAACCAAAACGCTGTGGTAGCAGGGTGCTGTTGCATCTGAGAGAATCACTTAACAAAATATTTAATTAATGCGTTGACTCAGCTATCAGAGTTAGAAAATCACTGAGCTACTTCAAGGCATCTGGATGTAGCCTGCTGTGCACTAACATGAAGCTGGATCATGCTTGTGTGACTTCTATTATGCTGCCTTTTGTACGAGCGCACACTCTATTTCCCTTATGCAAAGCTCTTGGGCTCAGCATGGCCTTAAGAGCGCACATTCCAATTCCCATAAGCACTGAAGATTGCAGAAAGTGTTATACACTCATGAATATAAGAAGGAACACCAAGAGCCCGTCACTTTATTGAGTTGCTCCTTCTGAGCAGCTAATAAAGAAGGAACACCATAGACTGTGGATGGCGGCTGGCACCTAATGATGTATTGCCTCAAATGAAAATGTGCAATTCATGGGGCTGAATCCAGGCTCTTGGCTCTGGCCTAATTTAACCCAGGGTTATACCTGCTTTCCAGTATCGGGAATCTGGATATATTCCAGTTGGAATTCTTCGTAATTTTCCCTAAAGTCATAGAGAACCCAGAAGGAAATGAAACAAAATGGAGGTTTAATTTGGGTAGGTGAAAATAGGGTAAAAGGTAATGCCAACATTGTGTAACCATTGTGTCTATCTGACAGATTTAGCCTAGCAAAGTTTAAATGAAATGCCAAATAAATCCATCTTGGTGGTTTACATAATGGATGTGAAATTGGAGTTATAATTGGTTTAGCCATTGGCATCTATTAGTACACTGAAACCAGATAATGTGGGGGCTTGTCTTCAGGGGTATGGGGCTCGGATGTTCGTCAATGTTAGAACTGATTAGTGATGATCCAGATAGCTACCCAGAGAGCACAAAGTGATCGGTCCAGCAGCGGCTGTGGCCTGCAGTCGGCTGGTGTTTTGCTAATCAGTTCTCCTGTAGCCCATCAGTGACATTAGTGTCTCATTGCTGTTTCAGTGGTGTCCTGCCTTTGATGGACTGCTGAAAATTAAACTGACTTTGTTACAAGCCATAGTCTCACATGTTAAAATATTGATAGAGTAATGTCTTGGGTCCAAGTCCTGCACAATTTTTCTACTTTGAGACCAAATTTGCTTCATTTGTAATGCTGTACAGTAATGGCTTTGTACACCTCACCTCCTCCATTACATGTAATCTACCCTGAAATGGGGCATCATATAATACTTAAGCTGTCTCTTAATTGGATGGTTGAAAATACTATCAAATTAAAGCTGGGAAGTAACACTTTATAACTTCAGTCAGTGTGTCATTTCATATTCCAAAGCAACAAACTTAGCAAGACAGAGCTTAAGCATTTTTTAAAATCAGCTGGACACAAAGCAATTTGCACAGATTTTTCAAATAAGTTTAGTTGTAATTTAATCCTGATTTATGTGTACTGTAACATTTGCCCTGAACCCCCTGTATTATTTTCTGGTCTGATTTTTTTCTTTGGAAAATAAGATAAAATCAGCCTTGTAAAATTCTCTCCAGGTTGTAAAATGTTGCGCCTTTCAGCACTGCATGTGGTGTTAGGATTTGAGTTAGTCTGAAAGTCCAAATAGAAATGAAAGATAAATAGACATTTAGGTTCCATTGATACAAGTTAAGATGGATGACATGGATGACCTTCCACAATAACTGGATTTTTTTAATCTATAGATAAATCTACAGTGGGCGTCAAATATTTTTTTCCTGTCATTTATAATAGAACAAATGTATCATAGGGCAGGAACAGGTGACACATAACCAAGTAACCCACACAGCATGTCAAAATGAACAAAACAATCAACTTGATTAGTAACTCTACTGACAGACCATGGGGCCCCAATTAAAATTCACTTCCTATAAGATTGTCCAGACTGGACAGCAGCAAGTGTTTGGGCAGCTGCTTGTTAGATTAGGTTCTTGTTTATCTTTAGGATTTGTATAAGACAATACAAAGCACAAGCTAAAATTGTGTCTCATATGACTCTGAAATTGACATCTAAGCCTATAAGCTTGATGTGATAAATTGGTGTGTCCTCCTGTCTCTTTCAGTCATCAGTGTAGCAAGAGGGCTGGGTGGATTTGCACAGATCTATTGATCCATTGCCCTCAACACACATGTGTGATTGTCACCCTATTATGTGAGTTGAACTGAGCTACCACAATGCAGGCAGTTGTGAGAGGCCATTAGTTGCCCTACAGTGGATACACTGCCCTCTCCGTGCCTTGAGTCTGCTCCCATAACACTAATTACTTGGACTTCCACTCCAGTTTAAACCTCTTTGTTGTGTTGAATTAAATAGAAGCCCACTGTGTTATTACAATAACAGTATTATTATATAGGTTCTATGGGTTTGTTCAAATCCATAGAACCTATATGTTTTGTAGAAATCTCAAGGTTTCCAAAGATACTAAACATGTCCTGCTGAATTACAGGGAAACACGTATGAAATGATGCTCAAGACATCTAGATATTTGCTATTTGATGTAATGGTGCTGCCATAAAAATACTGTTTCCTTGGTTGGAAATTTCACTTAATATAAGGCTGATAAGCTTCAATGAAGCATTGCAATCAGCAGATACACAATATGTATGTGACATTGGCCTACAATGTGGAGGAATGTTTTTTAAATTACTTTGAAATTGAAGGAAAATCAGGTATTACGTTGTTAATGTAATCTATAGTGTCTTTTTTCAGTGTTGAAAAATACATTAGTCTTTGACCCACAGGTTAAACAAACAATGTCAATGTTTTTTGTTGGGGCTGTAGACCCAAAGGGCCAGTGTATTGTGTGTGTAAAATTACTCAACTAAAATATTAGTTACTGGGCTTTGTCTGCTTGTCGTTACCTTGCTCCACTGCTGTGAGGAAAATGGAAAATACAATGGTGTTGTTTTTTTCTTCCTGGCCAGAGTGTTTCCTCAAGCATCAATCTATTACTCATGCCACTTAGTGATGTTGCCACTTTGTTGCCAAATGCCTTGTGAAATAAGAGGTTCTCTCTCTGTTCTGGCTGTCTTTCTGCTCTGCCTTTTGATGACAGATCTGGGTTTGAGACCAAGGCCTTGCCATGGCTGTTGGATGATATGAATACAGATACAGTATGTCATTCCAGCAGTGTGTGAACTGATGTTGCTACTGCAAAACTTATAATAACAACTGGGGCCTTGATGTACCACAACAAAAGAGAGCGCCAGGCCTTTGTTAGAGACATTGTTCATTTTTTACAGTACCCAGTATGCCTAAAAATGACTTTATTTGTTTTCCGTGAAGAAATGTCACACTCATATTTATACAGTTGCATTTCTAGGCCTGTAACTTGAAGATAGAGGATAGAAGATAGAAAACTAGTTTATGCATTTATTGTCAACAGTTACTAAAACTATTGGTACTACTACTAATGAATGTCTGGCTGAAATAGTCATGCAAAACAGGCACCTGCTTTATCAAAAAATGACATTTTTTGCTGGTAACAAAACATTAGACTACCAGATGATATTGCTTGCTACTCTTGCAATCAAAGCATCAGTGTGTCAAAACTGAATGAAACAAAAACTGCCGAAACAACAGAAGTCAAACCAAATAAAAGCTTTCTGTACTGTATTGACTGACAAACAGAAGAAATGCTGAATGGTGATCTAAGCGGTAAGAATCTTGTTTGGTAATGAAATTCAAGGGTTTTGAGCCAGTACTTGTATCTATGGCAACAAGAACTGTCAGCTTGCTCCACTACAAGTAGTGCCTTTTTTGATAATATATTTTTGTGAAACTTTGTGAAAAGTACAGGTCAATCATAGTGAGGTTAAATGTACAGTGTACCTCCCATTTCTATGAACCCAATGGTTAGAGGACATGCTGTAGTATTACCAATGCTATATTCTCTTGTTTTGTATAATTTGGGAGCTGTAATTGGATCATTGTGCATCATTATGAGTTCAGAAACAATGGTCACAGATCTTGCTGTAATATTTATATCTTCAGTTAATGTCCCACTGACAGGGCCTTCAACAAATAAGCAGATAGAACAAGTTCAGAACATTTTGACTGTTCTGGAACAGCATGTAAAACTTGCAAAACTAGTAATGAGGGGTTTTGTGTTTTAACGCTTGAGTCTGGGCTTTGATCACTTTGTTATTTTGTTCCAGTAGCTGTTTTCTTTGCTCTGTATTTCATCTTCTTTGTCTTTTTCCCCCAACAATCAGGTGACAACTTTCTGATTCATTCACTGAAATAGAATAGTCAACTTCATCTCACGTTAATGAAGTCTTCTGGGTCCCTGCAAACCCCTCATCACAATGCCTGTAATTTCATTCACTTTATCACTCCCCCTTGCATTGATATCGGTGTTCCATATTCAGTGCTTTATTACTTATCACCATGCAGTTATTCTATCAGTCCTTGTGAGCTGATCAAGGAATGGAAATTTGCACTTGCGGCGAGGATTCGGTACTTTGTTGTTTTATCTCATGTACACGTAAGAAAAGGGCCTAAGGGAGAAAGACAATGCTGTCTGCTTTAACTCATCTCAACGCCTGACACTGAGGTATCAGGCACCGGCAGGGGAGAGAGAATATTTTATCTGACATTGTCACTCTCTGTATAAACCTCAGGGAGGCTGAGGCTACTGTGACACACTTGGTGGTCAGCAGCACTGCATATGATTATGACAGCTCCAGGAGACTAGCTGGAGACAGCAGCCTCGACAATACAGCCTCCTACAAGGCTTCCTTTATGAAAAATTTTAAGATGTCACATTTATAAAATAACAATCTGACAAATATGAGGTTGTTATCGCTGTAGAAAGTACCTGATATTTACAGGTTATAAAGCACTAATGTTTTTTATTTTTTTCCCTCAGGTTGCCACTGACCATGGTGTTCATCATTTGGACTTTTTGGACTGAGGATAATACCTCATGACTAGAAATACATTACTTACCTTTTATGTTGGTCGTTCCTCAGAAGATTCAAGCCGGGCTGAAAAGTCCAAGATTAATTTGGATTAAACAGGAAGACATAAGAAACATGGGGAGATTATTTTTCCACTTGATTACTGCCCTTATTGTCTATGTGAGCTGCATTGCCCACAGAGCACATTGCCAAACATTTTGCAATCGAGAAGCTTCACTTGAATGGCACATTCAGCAGCAGACAGTTCAACTGAAATGGACACTAATTGACAGCATCTGCGAGAATGTCTCCCAGTGTTGGGACTCTCGGGAGGGAGAAGAGCGGAGTGGGAAACCTTTCAGCTTCCCACAGATATGCCCCCTTCAGTTGCAGCATGGAGACAAACTGTTGGTGTCTGCTGATGAAACACTTCAGTCATATGGCATCAAACTCATTAACGTGTCCAAAGAGAACTTTGAAAGTTGTTCCACAAACGGACCGATAAAAGATCAGTTTCTTTTCCCCCACAATATAAATGAGAGTGAGCAGGTTGAGCCTAAGTGGCTCGTCCCGGGCCATCATTACTTTATTGCTTTGCATGACGGCGATACACAGCTGTGCAAGTTTGGCTTAAGACTCAATGTGTCTGTGAAAACACAACTTTGTCAGAGTTCTCCGCTGCTTCGACTTTGTTCGGGGAATGGTATTTGTCAAACAGGCCTCTGGGAAGATGCATACCGCTGTCAATGCCACCGCCACTACTCCGGGAGGTTCTGTGAAAAGTTTGATGCTTGTTTGGATAACCCCTGTGAAAACAAAGGAGTTTGTTTGAGCAATGGATCTGCAGATCCAAGCCACAGAACATATAAATGTTTGTGTCCTCCACATTTTACAGGTAAGGACAAAACCGAAACCAACTCATTCCAAATGTTGTCCTCTCTGAATAACTGTTATTCTTTGAATTGCAGCTACATCACAGGACACACATTGCTGCACTCCATTGATTTTTTTGGCGCCTGTTGTACCCTGTCATCACTATAAATCAGATACTATTTGAATGTATTGAGTTATGCTTACCAAAGAGAACTGCTCTTCTTGGAGAAACCCACTATAATGCGCACAGATATTTAATGCATTCATAGTTTAAATTTACAGTCTATCAGTTTAACACAATAATGATTCAACCCAGTTCTTGAAAGCTTTTACATTCCCTGTTCTCAACACAGTGTCTAGCATGTCTTTCCTGGGAAAAATCCTGCAGCAAACAAACATTGTTTTATGTTTAAGCAGCAACAACAGTTTGTTTGGAATCGATAGAAGAACTAGGTAGTTAAGCAATGAAAGCCACCATAGCTGCACAGAGAAAAGAGGGTGGTATGTGCAAAAACTCAGACATCTTCAACAGAAAATTCAGGGAAGAATGGCAACAGCGCTGGCCACACTGTTTGATTGACAAGTCATCTCCAGGAAGCAAAGTGTAAAAACACCACAGCTGTGACAGCTTAGCACCAAAGATGGAGGCAAAATAACATTTATGTTAGAAATATTTTCCAGATCCATTTTCACCATATTGATTGCAGTTATCTGATATATCTGTCTATGACTTGAGAGCATTATGGGTATATAGCGAGCCGTTTGGACTATATAACACTGATTTTTAAAACAGGTAACTAATACTTAGTTTTGGTTACTAGTATTCTGTTTTGATCATTACCTGTAGTTTTTGCACATGTTCTAGTAACTGCCAATAATGCAGTAGTTACTATGCAATTACTATGCAGACTATTTTGATTTTGGAAATGCCTGCATTCAAATTATCACTAAGGGATACAGTATCTCATGCTTGTTCTGGGCACCATATGTCAAGGATAAACACTTATTTTTGATGCACTGATTTTTGTTTTCAAGGAATGTGAGACTGACTTGTCATTCAACTTGAGTAGCTTATGCTCTTGCTTAACACATAATTATATGTTGATTACTGATGGGCTCTGGACTGACTGATGCACCTTTGGCGAACATGCCGCTCTGCCCTGAAGGCAGAATGCCATATTTGCATTTTCACCGGGGAAAACACCTCATCTGAAGTGACACTGAATAATATAAATATTTTGATATTTGTTGTTACCCATGTAAAGTTTTTCCGTCATATTTCTTAGTTACAACAAGGTGAAGGTAAAAAGGCAGTGTTTGCTTATTCTTATCCAGTTTGGGAATATGCACCAAGCATTTTTGCTAACTAGCTCATCAGCTGTCTGACTTTATGTGATTTGGTGTTGATTTGCAGCACCAGAGGGAAAGTGAATACAACAGTTTACAAGGGACCAATGTTCACTCACTAAAAGGCAGCACTGAACAAGCCCAAACAAGCTTATTCAAAACAGATTAAATGATTCATAGAAAGGGTAAATAAGCCTTACTCTAATTTGTTCAACCATTTTCATAACCCTAAGGTTTTCAATGGTGACAGGCCAAAATATGATATTGATTTGTAAGAATGACAGCAGTCAGTGGTAATTGAATAATTTTAAACATGAAATGACTATTGAAATTTCAGTAGTAAGTAAGAGTTGAAAAATAGATTAACAATTTACAATAAATATAGGTTATCCTGTTGTATTCAGTACCCTTGTTGAACTTGACTCTGCTAAATGCCCACATATACAGTTTTAACTCTCAGTTTTCAGTGGTTACGGAAAAGACCTTTCAGACTTTTCAGTACATACTTCTAAGAATCCAAGACTCACTTTCAACAGTCAGATTAGTGAAAAGTAAGTTAAAAATTAGTATTACTAGCTACTTTTAACTCACTTCAAATAACTTGTTGAAAAACACGGGAATGGCAGTGCTTCAAAGTAATGTAAGGCTCTTTTATCATATATTTATTAATGGTCATATCAAGTTAATACTTTTTGGCATATAAGCCTTCATCAGATCATTGCTCACAAGTAAGGGATAGGGAATTAATATTAAAACAGCCCTCTATAATGTATTCTGAATTACTTGTTTCTTAATAATTTTACCGTCCACGTACATTTCTGCTGTAGCATATACGTACTTACAATATTAATATCAAGTTTTGTTTTTCAATTTGAAATTCAAATTTCAAACACCAGTGCACCAGTGTGTGACTTTCTCACAGCCTGTCTGTTTCTCTGTGTCAGAGGTTAACTGATGTACCGTTTGTCTCAGGGGTTAACTGCTCGGAAGTCATCGGGAAAGAAAACTGCGATAGAGTTTGTCAGAATGGGACGTGTGTTCAGGCGTCCCCTGCCTCCTTCAAATGCATCTGTGACCCAGGATACACGGGTAAGCCGCTCTGTTGTTTGGCTGGTTACAGGTGTAATAGAGATGGATAGTCCCTATCATTGTGCAACTTAATGTGAGTGAAAACCTAATCTTTGCATGTTCCCATACAGTTTTGACCCCTAACAATCAAATCATATCACCCAGCCACTCATTTTCTATGAGGTACTACATACCATAGGCACTGTAAAATATTATCCTGCATCCCAGCTCCATATGCAGCATGATGCCAGTTGCCCCGAGGCTGCAACCATCTGTAAAGGTCAAAGCATGAAACTTCAAAAGCCATATATCAGTAAAAGACCATCATTTCCTTATGGGCTTGAAACCTGGTCCCACCACTTGTAGTTATATTTGTCATTATAATTTGTGGAATGGTGTCTTCAAGTCACTTAGTTTGAAACCTTATGTAACTGTATGTTCAGTCACGTGCAGTCTTAAAAACACAGGGAGTGCTGGCTAACGGACCGTGTCTCAGGTCTGTAACATAAAGGTTTACAGCAAACAATTACAATGTAAATGACAATATTTTAGTTTGTTGTTTGTTTTTTTGTTTCTTAGCTCATTAAATCAGAAGTCAATTATTAGGAAACTTTTGGGACGTTATCAAAGTTTTTCCTGCAAGAAAAAAATGAAGTCATTTTTAAATCACAAAATATGAGCTTTCTAATTATTTACATTTTTACATTAAATGTGCACTGCAGTTCCAAAAATCCCATAATAAAAGAAAAATGTTAGAAAATTGTTCAAGATTAGGCCCACAACAATCAGTTACATTGAGAAATCACATTACTGGAAAAATAAATGTTAAATGCAGTATATCAGATGAATTAATTTTCTTCACATCTTCAATATGCAAACGCCTCTCTCCATGAATGATTTAAAGAGGGAATCAGTTTTTATAGCCACACCCAGCATTATCAAGCCTGTTATGCTTTGTAAAGTTTTCGTAGGCAGATGAACTGTATGTTTCCTTCAATGCGATTTACATTATGGGCCAGAAGGCTCTTGTCAGGACACTGGAGAGCCTTTGCTATCTTATTTATGAGACATCACTGCTTCACCCTTTAGTTAGGTAATGAGTCTCATTTGCTTCAGTAATGTACAGTTAGGTTAATGGGTATCACCGACAAATGGGTTAGAGGACCTGTGTACTCTCCAAGTTGCCCTGGATAGCGCTGTCTGCTGTACAAACAAGCCAGCGATGAACTTTCTAGAGTTAAAAGTCCAGGTGGCTTTCCACATTGATTCATTGTTTTGTTTTGAGCACAGTTTGTCCTGGCAACATTCTTGAAGTGTCATAGCTTTGCCTGTAGAGTCCAACCCAGGCTTTCAGCTTATTATTTGGGTGAAGTACTCTCAAGGTTACTTCCAGCTCTCTCTGGCATTCCCTTTGGTTCTGTAAGCCAATTAGAAAAAAAATGTCTGAGATTCTTCTTGTTATTATTATTATTGATAAAAAACAATATGTTGCTTGACAAAATGTCTTCTGAAAAAAAACCCCAACACAAATTCCTAACCCAAGCCATCATAGACCACCTAACCTTAAGCAATAATGAACATGAAGTTTTTTTTTTCTTACACAGTAAATAACTGAATCACTCCCAGGTTGCACATTTGGTAAACTACAACAAAAATGTAGCCAATGTAAAAGTGTTAACCACTGTTTTGCTTGAAACAGATTATTCATATAATTAAGAAAAAAATCAGACAACATGCAGCTTGTTCTACTGTAGCTATCATCTATTTTGCTTTAATTGTTCCTCCTCAATCAAGTAAGCAGACTCATCGGTGCTTTCTCATAGTCATGCTGTCCTGCTGTCCCATCAGCTTCTTGGGAGTTCTGTGGAGCCTGTGCTTCCTCTACCTTCCCGCTGCAGTTGCCTCATTAATCAACTGGAAGTTAGTGGCTGCTCCTGCGCTGGCTGCCCTCATAGGCCAAAGTCTATGCGCACAGAATAATGAGCCTAACTCGTGGGACGTTTCAAATGAGATTTTCTTTTGATTTGAATCTCCTGTGCACTACCTCGAGGGTATTTGTTGCAAGGTATTACCACCTCTATGAGACCATTTTCATTTGATGTAAGGTGTTAATTGTTTTCATGATCTAGTTGGTGGCATTATCAAATTTTAAAGGATTGGAAACATTATATGCAATCATCAATTTGGACATTACCTGCAATCATAAGCATTGTTAAACAACAGTATTCAATACAGAAACCATGTTATTTCTTTATGTACACTGAATTACCACAGTTTATAATTGCAGGGCTTATGAGATTAATAGATGGGTGGTAAACATACAGTGCACAAACAAACATGAATCCTTCAGCACTCCTCATACAAGAAATAGCTATATTATCATATATTCCTTTCTAATCATCACAGATTAGTAGATTCGTCAGTCTTTTATGGGGAAAGATTACAATTGCCATTATTGATTCTGTCTACATATGAGACAAAGATATCAAAAGATATTTTATATTGCTGGAAGTTTTAGTGGACAAGTTATGAAAGCTCAATTTCTAGTGGAAAATGAGGCAAAAGCAACCCCTGAAGGTGTACACAGTAAGATTGATGCCCACAGAGGAGGCTGTGAGGAGCCTCTGGGACATGAGGACTTGTATCAGCAGGGGGATTAAGGAAAATATGCAAAGAAAGAGTCACTGGAAAGATAAATGTGTAGGTACCTTCTGAAGAACACAAAAATGAAAACCCTCACCAGGGAATAACATCAAATTTTATTCACCTTGAACCTACAGTGAATTCATTCTAATTTTATCCTTTGCATACAATGTCACTATGGCATTACCCTGTCTGGTGTGAGTTGGTCGTAGTAATGCTGAGTGTGGTGGGGAGGGGGTGAATTGGATTGGGGCTGTTCAGTACTTAACAAATTAGTGACCAGTTAGGCTTAAAGAATTACGTTACTTTGGAAACTGCACATGAAAGGGGCACAAAAATCCTTTTTGAGATGACAGCAGTCCTGAATTATTACTGTTAAGAGAGAATCCTGTGTGAAAACTGTCTATGGGTCAGAATAATGTCTTTCATTTACTGTTATTACTGTATTTATCACAGAGGTGCTGACACATTTTTAATTAGCATGCGTTCAATTAAATATATTTCTGTACATGTCTGAAATATATTATACACTTTCCAAACTGGGAGAAGAAATCCCTTATATCATGTACTGTGCTGTGAACAAAGCATGCCATATTAGTTGACATGATCAGCAAATGTTGAGAATCATAGTGTGTCTCAAACATAGGTGTCCAATTGTTAATACTTATAATAGTGACGTGCAAAGCTGTATAACTTTAAATGTTTGATAACCCCTAACTATTAGGTGTACCTGGAAACAGGGAAATGTGTAATAGTATTGTGAGCATTAATAATGTATATAAAAAGGTATACCTGCTTTTGAAACACCCAGTACGCTGCACATGTCAAAATACTACATGGTGTGATGTCTTTGCAGTACTGTACTAAGCAGGAAAAACACACTCACTCCCTGCTTCCAGGCTCCTAGTAAAATTATATATTTTTTTAGGTTGTGGATATAATCAAAACAAAGTTTTTGACCATAACACATATGGCTTTATCTAATAATTATTAATTCTAAGTTAATAATGCTAACAGGAGTAAAAAGAGACTGGTAGCAATTCTTGGTATCCAGTTTTAGCTGTGCCTGGATATCCAGTATGAATCTATTTAGATGCATACATTGAATTTGGTTATTGTTATTTTATTTTATTTATTTATTCATTTATTTATTGTACAGTGCCAAGAACAAAATGTTTTGTAGACTCTAAAGTATTAAGCTGTCCTTCTCATGGCAAGATATACCCTTCATAACAAAATGTAATCTTTGGTCTCAAATGGTTTCCAGCTGGCTTGGTTTATTCAGTGGGACAGTGTCTGACATGAGCAATTAAGTTCTACTATGTACTATCAATCAGAGCCCAAGATAAAATTCTCACTACAGTGACATTGTGTACACAATAAAGTAGTTCTTGCCTTTAGTTTGATTTCCAGAAGTTTCATTTAAGCCACTTACATGCATAGTGACAAATAATGTTCGTGTACATACCCCCATTCTGTATAATCTTATTTATGCTGATTATTGATTAAACGCATCAATCATTCCTTCCCTCTATGAGCTATAAGTCATGTCATTCATTTCTTTCCTGGCATAAATTGCAGTCATATTGCTCAGATGCTATTTCATACTCCTTGCATGTTTATTTTCCACATTAGCCACAACTTGAAGAAGTAATGAAGAATACATTTTACACTGGCACAAACAATTATCCAATTACCTAAAATCACAGTAATGTTCTAATCATCTGTTTTGCAGGCCCACTTTGTGAGAACAAGAAAGCCCCATGTATTCCAAATCCATGCAGAAATGGTGGCACATGTGGGAAGAGCACCGATGGATTTGTTTGTCACTGTCCTGATGGGTTCTGGGGCCTCAACTGTGAATCCCAATTTAATGTCAGTTGCATGTCATATGCATGTCAGGAGGAGCAGATCTGTTCTGCAGGGGAAACGGTGAGCCTTAATTTTCTTTATTTATTACTTTACCTCAGAGGGAAATAAGCAAGATATGGCACAACAAAATCTGTTTTTAAACAAGATTAAATGGTGTCACTTTGCAGGCTGCAGCAACAATTAAAATATCCTTAAGAAGAGCTAGGGGAAAGAGGGACTTTGCATCTTCTAGCATTTTGATTGAATGCCCCATTGCTTCTTTTAGTGCCAGTTCGAAACAGCTCTCATAAAAACCTTTTTCTAATTTGATACCTGCTGCAATTTTCACCTTCCACTGAAAATGTTATGTGGTCACACATTTTTCAAAGCCAATAGGGTTTCTAATGTGCTAGATGATACACTAGGGAAAATACAATAATGGGTTAATTGTGTTTTCTGACCTTCATTTTCTTTGTTACAGAGTTTGCCATGTGGGCTAAGCAGTTCACAATCCACCTAAGAATACCAGAGTAGAGTGTAGTAATAGGGGCATATATCAAAATGATCTGTACAATATTTATATTTTTCTGTGAGCTTTCTACAGCATGGGAATTAAATCATCTCTTTTACTTTCAATCACAGAAACAATATTTTCAGTATTTATTATTCCATTTTCTTAATGAGCATGAATACTTTATTCTCAGATATATAATTGTCAAGGTCAGTAATGAATGTGGGAATGACCAAATCCAAACTGTCACTATTTCTAGTCATTTTAGTTGTTACAGTGTATGATACCTTATGTACCTGATTTTATTGATTATGTTTTTGAGGTAGTGATCTCATATAGCTTTGTGTTCTCTAACCTTGTTTTCTGAAGCTGACAGGTGACCTGGTTTGTTTTACCTCTGTATGCAGGCCTCTGAGTGTGCTTGTGCAGATGGTAATATGGTCCCAGCATGCAGGAAGCAGCAGAACTTGTGCAGCCCTTCACCATGTCTCAACAATGCCAGCTGTGTATCCAAGGGAGATGATTATGCCTGCAGGTGAAACACATAGAGGGCTGTAATAGAGGCCAGTCTCATGGTCTTGTGAAAATCTCTCACCTTAAGATGTAATGGTTCTTCTTTTTCTATCCACTTTTAATGTTATTGGGATTTACATTTTATTTAAAAAATCAGTAGGTGATTCCAATCAATTTCAATTGTCTGTTACTAGACATGCATGCACATATGCCACAGTTTACATACATGACGCTAAAATAGTATGATCAGCAGTAAAAGAAAGCAAAAATAGCAAACATATTAAAACATATCTCATTTTTTAAAAATCTCATTTAACAATTAATTAGAAGAAATGATTGCCAAGAAGTAATGATTGCCAATTATAGTTTGTGCAACAATCATGTGTCACGTCTTAACCTAGGTCTAATAGCATTTGAAAATAATTAAAAAGTATTTGTGAAGTCCCTTCAGAAGCACACTGTACTATCTGTTCATTGACTTATTACAGTGAATAAGTTAAATACTGTTTTCTGTAGTATTTTACTGAGCAAGGTGCTCTTTATTAGTCTGGAATTTTCCTCATAACTGGCTCTATACAGACCTGTCTGGAAGACCTATGGCCATTGTTGCTAATGGAATCAAAACAGAATTTCAGAAATGGTGTTCCACCAGGGTCTGTAATTGGTCCACTCTTCTTCACAATATATATGAATAATACTTTTTACGTCATTACAGTATGTCTTTCACACTTTCCAGATATCTCTCATTGTTCTTGAACTTGTCTTTAGCTCAGACAGAACAGTTATTCACTATTCACTCTCACTTCTGCTGATCTTTATATCCATATTCAAATTATGTCCAGATTAATCGTGTCCAACCATATAAATGCTTTCGAACACAGCTAGATAATAGATAATAATTATCAACCTATACCCATGTAGAACAATTTGCTAAAATAATTTACAATAAAAATGGATTTCGGACTCACTGTTGGAGTTAAATGAAAAAGTATGAGTATGGAAATGCATTGCATTACGCTTATAAACATATTGAGGCTCCTACTCTATTTCATAACTTGACTGTCTTTCAAATCCAGTCATTATGCCACCCAATAACAGGACTGGTTATTTATGAGTATTCTACATAAATTATGAATTTGTCAGGTTTCTGGCACTATGCACTTTATACTCTACACTTGGGAATTCCTTGCCCCGATTTGACTGCCGGGACCTGTGGCTGAACTGTGTTATGTATTTCTTTCTCATATTTCTGCTATTCCTGAGTCTCTCTTCAAAAAGAGATTTAGTGACTTAGTGAAAATACCTGCTTAAGAATAAATAAAAAATAAAAGGTTTTTGCTCTTTGCCATATTACACAGTACAGTATGTGACAGAAAATGTAAACAATTTCAGAAAAATATTTAAAAGGCGATTTAACATACTTTGACATACATAGATATATGACTTTCCTGACATTATCAAGATTGTTCTGATACAATAACTCCAACCAGGTAAAACAAATTCAAAGAATTTTTCGCACACATTATGTGACCCAGGTCTGTATCACTCACACATTGTAGAATACAATGTTATAAGCGTATACACTGGATCTTGTAAAAATAAAAAAAAGTATTGCTTATTAGTGCTCAAGGCTCAAGGTGAATTGATTTTGATGACACTAACCCCCTCTCAACAGATGTCTAAGAGGGTTTTCCGGGAAGAATTGTGAAGAAATAATTGACTACTGCAGGCTGCTCAATATCAACTGCCTAAATGAAGGATTGTGCTTGAGTGTAATTGGCGGATATACAGTAAGTAATTCAATGTTTCAGGTTTAATGAAATACTGAGAAACAAGATATATATATATATATAACTCGTAAAGTACCTTCCTGGATAGGTACATCAAATCATCTTGTGTTTCAGCAGTGGCTCCTATGTGTTTTGAATTTCTTGTCTTTTTTATTGCTGTGGTTTTATTTTTTAAGATTATTAACATGATTACTTGGTTGTTACTTTACCCAGTGCACCAATAACAAGATATGTGTATGACATGCAGTTTATGGCACTGGTATGTGATGAAACATCAGCAAGCCTCATCACTTTATTGATTACATATTGTTACTGTATCAAATTTTCAGCATATCTATCTGCTGCATGGTTTATGAATGTAATTTTTATTCTGCCTGACAATGCGTAGTTGTTACAGAGCTTTTTGAATTATGTATTGATTAGTAAGACGTATTTGCTCTATGTTTACTGATATTTTCCATTTGTAGTGATTGAGTAATGATTTTGTTTTGTCTCTGAATATTCAATATAAATAGAGAAACAATTATTAATGCTTATTACGATTATTAATCTAACTTATACCTTACTTTTATGCTGTAATGGGGTTTTATAATCCCATGTGGGATGGACCACTGTGTGACATGACACAATAATAAAACTTCATTCATTCATTCATATTAATGCTATTAGATATTATGATAGATACGGAATACTGAACTTGTATTTTTAACATAAATACTGTCAGGTACAGCATAAATAGATAAATAAAATAAGGTAATTAAAAGCATTATTGGTGGAATATGTCTACAGACAGCAGTAATCCAATTCTAGCCCATTAATCATTGTGAGGATGTGGACACGGTACTCTGACAGACAGGTTCTGGTCTAATTTGCTTCTCCATTGCTCAGTCCCCTCAAACCTTTGTATTCTTACACAACACCTGAGACTACTCTCTAATGCCCCACAGCTCCTAATTATTCTCCATCAGTCTTGTTCCATTAGACCACTGAGAGTGTGAGAGTGTGCTTGGTCTAAAATCCACTTTTAGATGCTTTGTGTGGGTGTGTCTCCAACCAGTGTCAGGCATAATCAAAATATTGTTTCTCACTGCAAACAGGCTATTTCTATGTGATTTGTTTGATGCCCTTCCCCTTGGAAAATGAGAAATCGTTGGTTAAGTCATTTAGGGCATTCATTTAATGCCCTGTGTCACAAAGATGCCCTTAGAGACCTGAACAGATCTTGAGTTAAAAAATAACACAAGCTGAAGGATGATAAATTAAGTTGGTAGTTGCTGATTAGTTCATGTTTACTGTACCACTGATTGCTTAAATATGGCACATCTTCCTTGCAGTGTGTCTGTGCCCCTGGATGGATAGGAGAATTTTGTCAGTATGTAGGCGATGCCTGCTTGATGTACCCAAACAGCTGTTTGAATGGAGCCACATGCATTACAACAAGCCAGCCATCTTCTCCCCCACAGTACATCTGCATCTGCCCGCTTGGCTTCACAGGTGAGACAGCTTTGGTTTATTTTTTGTAATGTAAATATAAGCATTGCAGGACACTGAAAAAAAAAATAGAGATGTGAAGCATAGCATGCAGCACAGGTGGCAGGGAAGGTGGTATTTTCTAATCTTGTAGGACTGTGAATCTGCAGTCTAGTTGCAAGACTTCTGACGCGGCTTTCATGTTGAAATTCATCAAATAAATTAAGCAAATGGTTGTCAATGGCCATGCCAATGTTTTTACACATTTGAACATAGACTTGTGTGTCTTTTTTGTTTTTTTAAGGTTTCAAGACATAGGGCATAAACTGTATTAACATGAGATGAAGACACTCACCTGTATGATATTTTTGGTCAAAACTGCATTTGCATAATGCTCGCATAAGAACAATTCATGTTATACATCACAGAGCTGAGATCAAATTTAGGTCCAACTAAAGACTTTTCAAATATATAGACTAATTTGCACATGGGTCAGCAGTGTGGCGCAGTGAGAAAACTACTCCTCAACCAGCAAACTTTGGTTTAAGCCTGCATGTAGCAAACATTTGCTGTACTGAAGTGTCCTTGAGCAAAACACTGAATCCCTGGTACTCTGAAAAAACAGGATTTCTCCACACGGATCAGTATTACACCAATTTATTATTATTATTATTGTTATTATTATTATTGATGTTGTTGTTGTTATTAATAATAATAATAATAATAATAATAATAATAATAATAGATTTGTAGTAGTAGTGGTAGTTGTAGTTGTTGTTGTGTTGTGTTATGTATGTATAGCTCAAGAAAGTGACTCTGATGAAGGCAAAGAACAGTTTCAGTTGAGTTGTTGCTGTAAAGACAGATAAAAGGTATGGAAGTATTGGAACATAATCTGAAGCTTTTCACTATTTGGTAGCAGACGTTTTTCTTTGTATATTTCATTATTATTGTTCTCACCTGCATGTGAAAAGAACACTTCTTTACACTTGGCAGCAACAACAAAGAAGAAACAGAAGAATAAAACAAAGACTTTTCAGGCCAAAAAAATGTAGTCCTAAGACAAATACAGGTTGTAAGCAAAGGACAGTTCTCTTGATGAAGTGATTCTTAACCTTGGTGCTTATTTACAAGAGGCATCGCCTGAATGGCATTTCAGAGGCCTACTGCTGCTTGCGTTCAATCAAACTTACCCTGCTAAATTGCTTCCTAATTAGCTGCCAGCTTGGAACATGTGTGAAACTTGTTTGGCTATCAGTGACAATCGCTATAAAAAATGTGGGAACGAGGTAGAGGCACAAAAACAGAACGGGGGTATTGAGGTATATGGGAGTTGAAAAAAGAAAAACCCCTTTCCTGACAGGAGTGCTGTATACAAGGACCAGCTGAGCTGGCTGTCAGGGCTTATTTTAAGCTCTCTAATCAAATACAAAGCCATGCATTGGCAACATATTGGAAAGGCTGTGCAGACTGCACAGAACAGAGAAAATCAGGGGTGTTTTCTATAAGTGGCACCCCTGCATCATTACATCATGGCCTGCCTGGCTAGAGTCTGCAACAAAAGCCACGGAATAATTTGCCAAATCCACTTAATCTATGAATAAGAAAAAATATACAGGACTTTACAATTATAACCTAGTTGGAAGAAACTACAATAAATCAAGGTCTTTGTGGTGAAGGAAAAAGTTCATAATGTGTGTGTAACTTGTATTTCTCACTAGTATTTCTCACTAACATATAGCTCACTAGCCATTTGATCCTTTAAGCTGGCTGCCAGGCCAAAAATGTACTGAGGAAGTGACACTGACGAACATACTTTTGAATACTGTGGTCACTGGCAGTCTCTGTAGGCCTCTTGGCCAGCCACACTGCTTGGCAGGAGCCGACTGTTGTATAGCAATGGAACAGGCGAGGGAGTGCGATATGGTAAATCCTATAACCACTGTGATTAAGTTACAAGCATGAAACTAAGGCAAGTGCTATACAGCTCATCACATGTCTCCCATTTTTCTCCATGATGTAAGACCATGAGCACTACATGGCTTTTCAGGACAGTTAATTCCACTCAAACAATATGATGAGCCACGATGAATTATGCTTGTCATGTTACTATAACAGCACAGTACCTCATCACGTTATCAGTATAATATCACAGGCACCTCATCGATATAATACAGTGTGTATCCACAATTTAAACATTAATTGATTAAAAAACAGTCAGTATGAAACAAGTATTAATGTTACTGAGCATTGTTTTAGCTATATAATAGTTGATGGTACAGTAGCACTGCATAGTCCCTCTTAGTCCCCTTTTTTCTTGCTTAAACAGCTAGTGAATTTAAAAGCGTTTTTCCCCAGTGTGGTCAGCTTTTGGCCCAGCACATTTCCCCATCTAGTCTTAAGTCCTGACACACTCACCTGTCAGTCAGATAAGCCCTTACATAGCACTACATGAACAAGGATTTTTTTTTTCTGTTCAAAGCTGAAATCTGTTGCCACTTCAGTAATGGAAAATTGTCTCTTACACCGTGGCAGGTCTTAGTGACTGATAGAATTCATCATTCTCTGGCATCCTGGGATTTTTGCTTTGGAATTTCGAGCCATGCAGCCTAGAGAGGCCAATTTAATTTCAAGCCTTGCCTGGAAACCCCACAGAACTCTATCATAGATCATAACTCAGGATGCATTACTCAAGCCCTGGCATTCGAGTTTCATTTTGGAAGGCTTTATTTTTCAGGGAACAACAACTGTTGCCATGCATTGCACTGGTCTCATTCATATGGACATAATGGCCCAAATTCATAAAACGCACCGGCAGGGTTAATGACACAGTACTAGGTGACGGTATGCATTTTCCTTATTCATAAACCATGATTACTGCCTCTGTTTTGCCTCTTCCGCTATTTTTGCACCACGGCCCCCATCTGATCATTTGCATGTTCTGTAAGGGATCCACAAACGCATTGTGCTGCGCAAAAAATACCACTTGCTCTGTCAAGGTGGTATAATTCCAATTTATGATTATCTACATTGAAAACAAGTTTTATTAATAAACAAAATATTGCTAAAAGCTGTGTTATGTCAGTGTGTTTTCAGTGGTGACCTTGGAAACAGGTGTTAGTACTAGATTTTAAATTGACATATATGGCCCATGTGGGTACATAAGAACCAGTCTTAAATGAATTCACTTTGACTCATGGCAAACATTGTGGTTATAGCAGTAGGAGGGCATCATGTTACAATCTCCTCTCTTAATACAGGGAGTTCTGCTGGCGAACTTTGCCTTTCTGATGTGTCGTGTCTAGTTTGCGATTCATTGTGCCTGCACATGGACGTGAGTGATGAGGGGGCATTGAAATGCAACACTTCATTTACATATTGATTTTCATTGGCTTTCACATGGGCCGCTGCAGACAATAATGCTGTAGTACAATGTCTCTGCAGTCGTAGCTATATGAATCACCTCAAATAACTGTGCCGTAGATTTTGTGCTGTGCAACGCTGTTTCATTTTAGTTCAATGAAAAAAGTTTGTCTTAATTGACAACATAACAATAAAAGATGACCAAATATGAAGTCAGAATGTACTATAGATGCTCAGTAGCATGTTTAAATGGTGAAAGGCGAAACCAGAATTTATTCATAAGAACATTTGCCATGTTAAGACCTTTGTGTTTGATTTTTTTTCTGGCTTAGTTCTCTTAGAAGCATAAATGAAATGCATATGAAGCAAAAGAGAGTCTATTAATTTTAAAGAATCTGTGACATGAATAATTAATGTGCACAAGAGCAAGAGCATTTTGCCAAAATACAGCAATCACAGAGGCGTCTGTGAAGAACCTTCAGTTGATATTGACCATAATTAGGCCGTTTGTTACAGTTTTGGGGGATTTTCATATTTGAATATTTCTAGACTGCTGTTTTGAGGAAGGGTGTAGTAAAAACATTTTGTGATCTAAGTCTGTTCCATATCATTTAAGTTAAAATCCCATGCTAACAATGCTACACGCTCCATAATTGATTGTTTTCCACAGCCATAATTGAGTATAGGCGTTTCTCAGTTTTTAGTAGGACAGATTTGTATAATTTACTGTTGCACAGCATGACCTGTAGAAACTACTGTGCAGATGATATCAATCATGGTGTTTGTGCTGTAGCATGAGGTTGCCACTGTCAAGAAGGAACTTTCACTACATGTCGTTGCAGCTCTGTAATTGATGACAGGACATTGTAAATTAATAACCTCCTCTGGAATACCCCACCCCCACTCCAGCGATAGAGCTAGCAGCTGCAGAGGCAGCTGAGCTCCAAAAAAAAGTCTCCAACAAACAAACTGCGTCATGAACCTCATCTGCTCTCTTCAGCTGCCGCAGTGCTCACCATTAAGTGTCCATTTTCTTAACAAGAAAGTGAGCCTGTCTGACAAAAGATAAATTTTCTGTAACATCTGCTATTGCCTTTCCATATGCTCACCATCTCAAACGTCAAACCGTTCAGGCTCCTTCTAAACTAAATAGGAAACCCCACAACAGAAGTTGATAGACCCTGCAGTGTCTTAGTAAAAGGATGTTTGTAGCCTAATTTTATGACACATTGTTTTGGGAGAATAGTGACTCAAAGAATTGCAGGCAACATTCCACAAATATGATAAAGGAATTAATTTGCCTCCATTTCATACATCCCCTTTCTGCAGTACAAGGGGACATATAGCAAGGTTGTACTTTAATACAGCCCTGCCATATGGACAGGTAAGGACTGGTACCTACTAGTTAGATTATATTTAATATTTTAAACCTCATAAACCTCATAATGCAAATACTAACATTTTTCACCCCTGTTCTCAGGAAGGTACTGCGAGACCGAAATCAATGAGTGCGACTCCAACCCCTGTCAGCACAACAGCACGTGCTCTGACTTGGTTGGATACTACAAATGCCAGTGTCCCACAGGTATGTTGGGCTATTGCCAAAAACTAGAATTACGTAATAGCGCTTAAGTGATAACTTTAAAGCACAGCCAGATCTGGCACCAAGCAACGTTGCAGACCTTTTGACCTTGTATGCACTGAGAATGGCCCAAGATCCTCAGCCAGGGCCCTTCTGGCCATTTCACAGGTGATTAGCTTTTGCCATTTGGGTTCTCGGACTGTGGAACAAGCTGCCTGATGAACTTAGGCCAGAGAAGTCGGTGTCATTTAATTCATTTCATAAAACACCTTTTTCACATATTAGCTTTTATGCAGTGTATGTTGGGAAATTTATTACATTTTCTTCCATTTTTATTCTTATGCTTTTTGTCCTTTCAATTAATACCTTTACATCTTTTATTTAAATTGAAATTTTTAATATTTTGCCTTCTTTTTTAATGTAAAACTCTTCACTGCAGTCATTATAGGCCAGCTATGCTGCATATACCATGTGCCATGATAATCCTGCATTGTAAAGGCTTTAATATCTAATATCTATATATTTGTATAAATAGGCACTCTAAAACCCGCAGTTGTTCTTAACTCTGTCTCTCTCGCTCTCATTCTCTCTCACTTGCTCGCTCTCATTCTCTCTCTCTCCCTCCCTTTTGCTCTGTCTCTTTCAGTCTCCCTCCATGATAAATTTCGTGATTGGTTAATAACACCATCATTCACTGTTGCACAGCATCATGCGTGACAGTCTTATTATATGACTTGCTGGATAGCAATTTCCTAATATCTACTTGTGGAATTTGCAAACATGAAAAATAGTGTATTACACTGTCATTTCACGTATACTGATGCGGGAGAAATATTTGCCTACTAAATGATTATAAAAATTGTATCCTGGAAAAGCCCGCTGATCAGCACATACTGCACAATGTTATAACAGGAACCAGGTAAAGCTGTGGTGTTATTCATATTATCAACATTGCTTCCTCACAACCTTGGCCTGTGATTGACAGCTGAAAAAAGTCATCAAGCTCATTGGCAGAGCTCAACAGTGCAACCAAATTGTGTCAGTGTTAGATTATGAAACCGGCATTAATATAAATTTTCAGTAATTGTTTATTTTGCTGCACCGGCTGAGTCCGAATTTACACTCATTGATGCAAACTGATAGACCACTCCCAGGAGCTCTGTGCATTTGGCAGGGCAGAGTTTACCTCCTTGGCAGCTGCCCTTACTTGCGTTCATTGAAAGTATTATCGCCCATACAAATAAAGACTTTGTAAGCAGCCAGTCTTGGTGACCAGGTAATGTCAGTTTTTCTCATGAGAATGTGCCTTAGGGAAGCTGATATTTTTAGCAATTGTTCCTGGCTCTTTGGGGATATGTAACATTGATGATAATCAAACATTGTGTTTGCATTATTTTGTTTAATAAAACATAAAGGACAATGCCAGTGTTAATAACAAATGTGTCAAAAAAATCTCCTGTTTCTCCCCAAATGCTGAATACAGGCAATGTAGACACTGTCTAAAATGACACTTACAGGATGGCATGCTATTTTTATTGACTGATGATTTGTGTGGGTCTTTGGTGTGTTTAGGGGGCTTTCTTCATATGTACCAACCTTTATGGTATTAACACAGTCAGCACAAAATTGCTACCAACTACATCAATATTTTAAAAGGTTATGAATAATGTCCTAAGGTATTACCAATTAGCATTGCAATAATGACACAGAATCCACATGTTAAAAACACTGATAATAGGGTTAGCTACTTCTAAAGCCTCTCAGTTTTAATTTTTAACCCCAATTCTGCCTTATGCACAAATAAAAATTCACAAGTTCAAAAGCTTAATGTTAAGTGTAGAAAAATATTTCACAAAAAAAGGCTCAAAGCGGGTTTGTAATAAAGGTTCCATGAAACTGCCTATTCAGGAGCCCGTCTTATTAATTTTGACCCAAAAGATTCAGGTAGCAAATATATAAATACATCATACTGGTGATCCATGTTTATGGACCTTGATCAATGATAAAAACTGAAACCCACTATCAGTTAGTCAATTCATGGAAAACCTTCACAGATCTAGAAAAGGCAAATTTAAATGCTCTGTATTTATTTTAGTCTGTACATAAAGTATTTTACATTTTCCAGTACACAGGCTGTGATGCAGCTATCTCTTGTGTTATCTGGGTGAGCATCTATGTGGAAACCTGGCTTGGATGTTAGAGGAAAGAGGGGTGGGCTGAGGGCTATGTCATTGGTGTTATCAAGAGGGAACCTCCCATCACAGATGTCTAGTTGAATTAGGCCCACGACACCTCCAGAAGGCTCAACAGTAGGTTATCATGCCCCCACCTCTCCTAATACCCTGCTCTCAACACTGATTTGAACTGCACTCATCTGTACCAACCTGTTTCTATACAGAGGCATATATATTTTTCACAGAATTACCTACAGTATATGTGTTTCTCTCTCATATTAGAAACAGGTCTAATGGTAGAAATGATGCTGCTTGTTAACTCATTTAAAAACTAAATTGTACTAATAATTATATCCTAAAAGGAAGCCTGGTCCTTCTGGCTTGAAATGACCTGTTCAGCAGCTCCAAAGCAAACGGCATGTTTACTCTTGTAAAACAGCAATGCTAAGAGCTGAGAGTGACGTATGACTGCCAACTTCACTTCTCATCGCTATGCCATCATATGATATTTATCTCCTGTCTTAGACATGAGATAGATTTCCATACTTTGGACACCAGCTGGGGTCTTTTCTTCTCAGCCAGAGCCGCTGGCTGCTCTTTTTCGCTGCTTCAGAAGCTGCCTTTGTGGCCTGCTGTAATCCCTGATCATGAGTCCCCAACTCCCTGAGTAAACTAGTGCTGGATGTGGCCACAAATCCATGGCAACTAACTTCCACAGGGTGCGCTCTGGCTTTCCAGCCTTGCTATTAAGCCTTTGCTTCTAGTTCTGTATATATCTAAGCTTCACACTGTATGCCTCAATCCACTGCACCCTCCCATGATAATGTGAGTTTTGCAATGTAAACTCTCCGCTGTATATTGGACCACATTACAAAGTAAGGTTTTATGCTAGTGCTGACTATTGGAACTTTCTGGTCCATGTCTACTTCATTTTTCCAACTCTACTATCTTGTACCTCTTCAATAATAAATCTTTGATGACTGGCTCAACTTCAAGTATGAAGCCAATTTGGTGCATCAAACAATTTCTGTTAGTTTACTGTTACTTATGGTTGCCAGGGACTTCAACACTTGGTTATGCCAAGTGTATCATCTTTGGGAGTAACTAGGTCGAATCATGCATATAAGATTTCTGAAAAAATGGCTCTACATCAGAAATGGCTTCTGCATTACACCCATAAGGGTTTTTCTACAGGGACAGGCCAAAGAATCTATTATGTTGCTAAGCAGCACTTTTTTTATTATTATTATTATTGTTAAGACTGTAGTGAAGCTGGCCTGCTACAGTTGATCTCATTATGATGGAGAAACACTGATTGCAGATTACACCCCTCCTCCTGCCGGTCAAGTATTACATCAATTCTGTAATCTATATTCCATCTTTTCCCGCAGGGTTTCTGGGAAAGAACTGTGAGGTGGATATAGATGCATGTGCTCTCCCCAGCAACACTTGTCCGCCAAAGACTCAGTGCTTGGATCTTCCCGATGGCCTTAAGTATACCTGCCGTGCACCCTGCCCGCAAAACATTCAAGTGGGTGAAAAGATCTTAATGGAGAATATTGGTATCACATCTTTTTTTCCTTGTCTACTGGTCTTGCTCATCATGCTAACAGCACTAACCTCAGCCCCTCCACTTGCAATGCACAATTATTGACAAAAAGTGCAATGATGGAAATCTCTCAGGAGAAATCAAAGTACCATACTGACTGAAGTGGTAAACAACACTGGTTAAGGTTACATTGGAATCTCTGTTTTATACACATAAAGGTAGAAATAAGCATTGACTCCATATCAGCATTTAGGGGTCTTTATGCTTCAAATGTACTTTGTACAATAGTAACAACAGTCGGTGGGCACAGCGACAGGCAAAACAGCAGGTAACCATAACAAATAAATCTCTTGAGAAAATTTCATGGCATTTTTTCATTTACAGCAGCTATTTTGAAGCCAAGAGAACTTGTCCCCTGTGTTTTCTCATATAAAAACACAAAAGTCACTTAGCTGCAGACCAGAATAATCAGTCTGGTACCTTGATGAGAGGATGGTCTTACTACATTTTTAATTTAGCCATGATGCACTTTGTTTGGTATGAGACCTTATCTAACCATGATTGGCCCAGCTACAGTAAGCACCTTGCATTACAAGTTAAACACAAGGGCCGATCACAGAAACATCCTAAATAGCAAAGTAGAAACATTTCACATTTGTTAAACCTGCAGGAGCATCAGCAGAATCCTGTGTTTTTTCAGGTTGAATTATAAAACTGAGAAGATAAGTGAAAAGGTATCAATAATTTATCCAGAATCTCATTTATAAACAGTGGGATAATCCTTTGTTATACGTGAAGACAGCAATAAGCACAATTCCCAGAGGAAAACTGGGGGAAATTCAATGATCCCTATGAACCTACCAAATTCCTGAGTAATGAAAGAAATAACTGCTTCTACGTGTTTTCTTGATGAATGGTGATTTACTTGAAATTTTGGATAACCAAACCAATGTTAAACTAAAGAAAGTAACATATTCAGACCAAAACAAACAGACTAGGTTTTATTTCTGAGGACGAAGGAACTAGTTAGAATTCTTGTTTATAACTTAAAAGGATGTGGGGTGAGAAAGGTGAGAAAAAAATGTTATACAGATCCTGTATATAGTACACATTTGAATCAGTGAAGCACTCTTCTTTTTCTTCATTTTGAATGTGGTTGTTTTGTTGAGAAACACATCTTGCAGATTTATAAGCAGTCATGACGCAATGGTGGAATTTTGTGATTATTTGTCAGACACATACTTACGGTATGCATAAAGGGGGTACGTTTCCGGGGTTGAGACGGCCTCTGCCACCTGACATGGATGACTGCTGCTGACGATTTGCAGTGTCTGTATTTTTATTTTCTTGGGTTTCTTTCTGTATGGGTGAATCAGCCTTCTACATTAAAAAACAAACAAACAAACCCGAACAGAGGAGTTTCTTCAGATGACAGATGGAGCTGATCACTCACTGTGGAGGAAGGCTTGTGTTGGCCCCTTTACAGAAATGCCATGATGTCTGCATTATACATCTTCCCACCAGCCAGCTTTTCCTTTGTCGCTTTGTTTCTCACTACTATATATACACATGTACCAGCTAGCACTGTAGCACTTTATTTTTTCTTGCTAGACAGAGCTTTTGTGAGGTTTAGCCCTCAATGGCCACTGATCTTCTTCTAACACAAGACATAGGTATTACATGCAATGCTGAATGGAATCTAGCATAAAGCATGAATCAGTATTCATGAATGTACCATGCTGTTGAAAGAAGCTTGCTTTTAGAGAGCCAGGAGCAAGAATTGGTTATGAGTTGCATTGTAACATGATGGTTATATTTTTGTCCAGATAGGGCTCAGTGCTGTTTGAGATATTGCCATAAAAGTTGAAGTAAATTCATTTTTGCACACAAAGCAGTTTTGGATTTCATGGTATATGCATGTGATGACTTTATTTTCTATTAACAGCCATGTGCCAATGGAGGACGTTGTCTGTTGAATAGTGCCAGCAGCTACAGCTGTGTCTGTACACCTGGTTGGTCTGGTCGGAACTGCCATATAAATGTCAATGGTTGTGTTCAACACTGGTGTCAGAATGGAGCCACATGTGTGGATGGAATTGATGGGTACAGGTGAGTGGTCAAACCTTGATTGTCTTCAGGCTTCTCAGGGACCAGAATGGCAATTATTGTGAAAGCCATTGACATTTACAATTCTCCTTCCTTGAGGGATGTAAAGAATTACTGTATATCCCTACAGTATCAAGAAATTCTCTTTAATCTGTTTCTAGCTGCCTTTGTCCCAGAGGATACACAGGAGTCTACTGTGAAGTGGACATTGATTACTGTGTTGGCCATCACTGCTCTGAACATGGAGTTTGCCTGGACCAGCAGTATAACTTTACTTGCCGCTGCATGCTTGGATTTGAGGGGTCGCTCTGTGAACTGGAAACAAATGAGTGCAACAGCCTCCCCTGTGCAAATGGTGCCACCTGCGTGGACCTAATCGCTGATTATCAGTGCCACTGTCCCCCAGGGTTTGAGGGTATGATACCAAATTTCTGATATGAATGTGAGCTTATTTCCTGCTGTTAATGTGGCCAGCTGCATCAGAGAGTTTTAGATGTGTCTCGAAAAATCAAGCAAATATGTTGATACACACAGAATGTGCATTAACACTTAAGATCATTGAACACAAAGTATTCATGTTCAGCTGTTGGTCCCACTGATATCCTCTTGCCACATACTGGCACATGTGTTGCCCACTGGGAAAATAGCCTTAAGATAGGGATTATTACAATTAATATTGATTTAGTTTCACATAATCCCTAGTGTGAGTAAAAGAAAACTATATAAAAATGTCTTAATCTACATTGCTTTTGTTGGGTAGGTGGTCTCTCTGTTTACAAGTCTTTATGCATTTGAATGAGCATTACAATGTCTCCAAGTGCCATTGCCCCATTTCATTTGATAATAGCCATTATGAAATGGTCAAATTCAGTGAAATTAATGTAATACTATTTATACCTTGTTTTTTTTTTTTTATCACACTCAAAGTTGTAAGACCTCCACAAATTCATCAATGCTGATACAAGTCAGTTCAACTACAATAATATTTAGTTAACACTGTAGAGCTGTCAACAACTTATAAATTTAGATTAATTAATTATAAAAATAATAAGTTAAAAAATAACATAAATTAACGCATATCATTTAATAATCTGTTATGGCCACATTTTGGCAAAAAAGACATGCATTTGGAAAAATGTCTTAAGATTTGAAAATAAAACAGTTTATTGATTTCTAACCACTTTTTGATATTTCTATTCAATGTTTAACTCATGTGCCACAACAGTGTAATGTTTTTGAGTTGAATGATCTTCATTTGCAGGCTTTACCAACCTATTATTGATATATGCGATCGTTAATTTGATTAATTACTCAGCATATTATGTAATGGATTTGATTAAAATTTTTTATCGATTGGCAGCCCTAGTTAACACCAGTGCCATGTGTGACAAAATGAGAGTTCCTCATGTCACATGAATGTAATTTATATTATGTGATGTCCCCCTTTATAATCCAATGGGTCCTGCAAAAATCAGAAATATGCAGACCTAGTTAAATCTACTAGATAACCATTGGAAATTTAAAGTTTATTTCACAGACTGTAAGAATAAAGTGGATACCTAGCATCACCAAAGGGTACTGCATAATTAAATTTAGTCATGGGAGATCTAAATAGCTAAGTTAATTGAAGTGGTGGAATTATGTGAAGCCAGCTACTGTACATTAATTAACATTGGCTAGGATGAGGAACAAGGCTCAGAACTACACTATACATGCAAGTAATTTGATGCCATTACATGTCGCCATGGTGACCATCAGTCTACCTGGGGTCCATTAAGGTGTGGGCAGGCAGGCATCTTAATATCGCCATTTATGCCAGCAGCTTACATGATTAACAGGGCACAAGTGAAGTGCAGTCACCCTTGGTCTTTAGTCTCGACTGCAGGACAGTGACAACGGCCTTACCCATGGATCTCAGGCTGCGCTCCAGCTCATGGAGAACTAAGAGGTCTGAAATATAGCAAAGGGCTGTACCTAGCTGTGCTTTAAATGTGCCATTAAAATTCTATATCTAACCAGCACCCAGTGGAGCGATGCTAAATTTGGGAATAAACCATTTAAAATCGATGCTTCAACATTTTGAACACATAATCATGTATGCAGAACTAAATTCAGGAGATGTAGTAGGTAGGTATTTTGGCACAGAGGCAAATGAATCAGAGATAATCAGCTGCTTGATGTAATAAATGCCAATAAGCACCTGCTCTTCATTGTTGAGCAAATATACTCCAGGGTCAGTAATGGAAATTCTGTAGCAGATGTTATGAAAGTTGCTACAGTTTGAATTAATATTCATGCATTAGAGCTTTACAACACATAAATGAATTAATATCTAGATTTCCATAGTGACAGATTTGTAGTCATGCCCATAGTGACATTTGAATAGCTTGAGTATCTTCATGGCACTTTCTTCATCCTATAGGAAGGAGCTGCTTGGAAAATGTAAATGATTGCTGGTCTCATCCTTGTCTAAATGGAGGCTCATGTATGGATCTGATTAATGACTACATTTGTCATTGTCCTTTTGGTAAGTACCAACTAGTTGTGTATTGCTATGCTGATCATGTTCATTCCTATTCTGTGTACCTAGGGAATGTTTCATGTTTATTTCACATACATTTGCTCTGTTTGTTCACTTTGATCTCTGTTTGTGGGTGGCAGGAGCCTTAGAATGATATTTCACTTTCATATGATGTGTAATTTTTATCTCACATATCACCTGATAGCATCAGGATTCATAAAATCACACAGTTATGTGCCAGCCTATGCAAAGCCAAGACATTGGTTGCACCACCTCACTTCTGGTCCGTATCTTAAAGTCTGTTTTGATGACAATCAGCATTTTTCACTTTGTACAAAGCACAACCACAAAGATATGAATTATCAGCCAAATATTCCAGGAAATATTCCAACCCATGTTATGCATGTGTGATGTTAAAAGATTTGAAACACACATACTGTACTTCATGATAAAAATGAAAGAGTAAACTGTTCAAACATCAGAATGCATTCTCCAAGGTCTTGGGTAATTTTAAGCTGAGCATTTCAGTAAAAATGGAATGGAATTTTTATTTTAGAAAGCTTCCTACTCTAAGTGTTTTTGAGTGGTTTGGATGCTTCACTTGCTTCATGTGGTTATTTTGTTACAGCACACTTAAAAGTTAGTCTTTGTTTTCATTATCCACCAGTGTTTTTCTGTTTTCTGTTGGTAGTGGGATGTGTTTTCCAAGTGTCTCAAAAATGAAAAAGTAGTATATTCAGGGATTTTAATGGCAGCTAAATACATAACTGTCCCTTTCATTAGGTTTGTATTATGTAGGTCAAAATCCAGATAGTGATGTCCCAGGCATATTCTAACACTTGAGCATACAGAATGTTAAGTAATCACAGGTGACTAGCCTCATCCAAAAGTGGGAAGATTAAAACTTGTTGCAACACTAAAGATAGTTAGTTCATTTTAACAGCACACATCTAAACCTGCCAGGCTTGTTCATGGGATTGGTAAAGTGGCATAGAATTAGTCAAAGCATTAGAATGCACAACAGACAGAGCTATCTACCAAAGAGGTGATTAGGGTTTTAATTGTCACTTGTCAGATGCAGAGTAAGGTGGCAGAAAACAGGCTGAATTCGCAAAAGTTGGTGTAGTCCTTTAAGCAAGTCTGTTGAGCGTGTTCATAAACTATCTGTTAGATATTTTGAAATAATGTTCCAGCCAGGGTCCGTGTTCCATCCATCATTGACATGAGGTGTTGAAATTTGAGCAAGCTGATAATAATGTACCTATTAAAGAAATTCTTAAATATACCTGAAGAAACAATATACCTAACCTGAGTGCTCAAACCAGAATAGCCTAGCCATCACTAGCCTGCCTAGTCTTGTTTATTAGGCCTCTGGTCTCATCATATTTTGCTAGTGGTAATCCAATTCCAGTGTCACATTCGATAATAAACAGCCACAAGCCATAAAACAGGGTTTACAGGATGAACATTTGAAAAAATTCAACAAAACCTAGACGATGATAGGGCATAGAGTACACTTGGATCTCATGTCATGCATTTTTTTTGAAAACATAATAGATGCTATATAGGCTAAGTCAGATATTTTAGATTTACATTCTTTTGAAAATCTGCCTGTAAATTCTTAACAAGTTGTTTGAATTAGATATACTGAAATAGTACCTCACCTCACCTTTGTACAGTGTGCCCTTGTTTCAATGTCTCCTATGTCCTTTTCTAAATATGTGTCTATTCCATTGTACAGTGTCTCAACAAAGATACAGTGGGCGTCAATAAAACATTCAGTGCCCTGAAACGTGCTACACCGGTTCCGTGTCACACTTGCATGACATCATGCAGAAAGCAAATGCATCAGTGTAAATTTTCTGCTCATAGCATTTTTTTCTGTCATTTGTTTGAATTTGATTTGGGCAGAAACAGACCACCGATGTGTCAGGAAGGCTTCCATTATTGTTTTGATTCCAGGGGCAGATTTATAGACAGGTGTGTTTGATCTCTTTAACGCTTCGGCAATTGAATTACATAAGTGGTCTGTCATGTTTGCTGGATCTCCCTGCCAGAGCACATGAAAAAAACATGAGACTATCAGTATTTTCCAGCCCCATCTGCACCCACTGACCTACTTTTGCCCTCGTTCCTTTGGGCCACTTTGGTTTCACCTGTACTGAAAAAATGATATACATGCATACTGTATACATACATCATAATCTAAATATTTAAACATTTAAACATCACTACAATTTTATTTGATTTTATTTTTTTTATTCTTATTGTGTAGTAGCACCTCGGGCCCGTGAGGAACGACGTTTCATTCAGCTGTGCACTATATATATGGATGAATGACAAATAAACAAACATGAAAAATGTATTATTTCATTATATACTAACAGGAATGGATTGCGCCAGGTCAGTCCATGGGGTTCATAACCATACATCATAATATACATACATATCCAGTTTGATTTATTATATTGACTTTGAAATAACAACTGAATTTGATAATTCTTTCTAAGAACATGATTTTCAGTTCAGTGATGCATCAAGAGCAGCGTAGAGGGGAACTAATTAAATATGCCGATGAAGGGCAGCTCCCAGAGCCAAGGATAGTTATGGCCCCATGGTTATAATCATCAAGCATTCAGCAAAGATATAGAAAGTGCTCTGCATGGACTGCCTTTAACACAAGCTACACAACAAACCTTTTTCTTGTTATAGTGAAGTGTTTTACCTCACATTTTAAGATGACCTAATACTCACATTGAGTCTCACTTGCGTTGTATTGCCTTGTACCCCGCCGTAGATTGTCAGATAGAATAGGGAGTCCCATTTGGAGATGGTGACACTGCAAATGTGACATTCCTTCATGCAACATTAACCTCCGAGTGAATTGCACGCACAATTGGTTATTAAACACTTCTGAAACACTTTGTTGGAGGCAATAGCTGTCCATTAACTAGTCAAGGTAATACATAATATGATGGGAAAAGGGTAGTTGGAAGGTCATCAAACATGTAGATAGATCTGTTAATGCAAAGTACACTGGTCAGGATACAGGTTACAAAGTAAAGTACATGGAGATTACTTACAGTTAAAGGAACTATGTAACCCGAAATGAATGGTTTCCTATGTTTATATTAAGGACTTGATAAAACAGATTTATGCTAGGAAGTAATGTTTGACATATTTCACTCCTTTGCCAGTGAAGGAGACCTACTTTACTGACACTGACTGCATGCAGGATGATTTGATGGAGATATGCGCTCATTCCTGTGGTTTAGGAGCTTCTGGTCTAAAGACTTCTCTGGTTAACACTGCTATGAAATTCAGTTCACTGTGGTGTAAAAGCTCCAATATTCCATGACTCCACAAAGTCAGTCTCCCACTCTTTGTAAATGTACTGTAGCAGCTCCATATCTTTAGCTCTGTACCTGTAAGATTTCACACGTTGGAGTCGTCATTATTATGCTTCTTGCTTTTGGGGGCTGCAGTTTTTCACCAAAACAGACCAAGATCATAGAAGCAGCATGTTAATTCTGTGTTTAGTCTTTTGTACGTAATAATCTATCTTTCCTTTATTTATAACCCTAGTTATTGTCATGGGTTTTTATCAATGACATGAAGATGTGTATCTGATTCAGGAGACAAATAGATATAGATCAACTCGGCAGGGTGGGTCTTTGTCAACGATTGACTTAATTAGCATACTGCGCTGCAGGTAGACCGCCAGAGGAAGAATCAATGCTGCTGTAAAGGTGTCTATACCTAATAAAATATAAAACAGCCATAAATGTGTGTGGCACCCTGAAATATGCTCAACTGTCTTTTGTGAATTCAGTCTTTATGGCTCAATTCTCAAGGTTTTAGAGAATGCATTCGCCCATATCATTGTAGACCTCAGTGCCATATCCTTTACTGAGTTCATAATGCTGTGATGCTTATTTTGCATTAAACTGCATATATTTAAGACCTGCCTGGTTTACCTTGTTATTACCCTTACTCTGTTTCAGGATTCAAGGGACAGGATTGCTCCGTGGATATTGACCTTTGCTCATTGGAATTGTGCAGTAAACATACAGTTACATGCACTGAGACCAAGGATGGACAGAATGTCTCTTGCACATGTGAAAAAGGTGAGCCAGACCTTTACTTGGTCATATACTTGTCATGCAGTTACAATTAGAAAAAAAAAAACACTGATGACTGATGCTGTGTCCAAAGTAAAGGGGGTGAATTTGAAAATCCCATTGCGTTTTCAGAGGCTGTTTTTTCAAAAGCCTGCAGCACGTGCAGCCATGCACATGCTCAATACGTAACTACGCCCCCGATCATATGACAGTCCTACTACTCAAAAAAAATCT
>OMKZ01001393.1:0-10105 GCA_900302535.1 Neoniphon sammara
AAGAAAAAAAAAAAAAAGCCCAAAAAAAAAAAAAAAAATTCAAAAAAAAAAAAAAAAAAAAAAAAAAAAAAGGAAGACAGTATCCTATATAAAGTAGCACCATACTGGCACATACTGTACTGTAGCATAATATTAATAATGATCTCTGGCATCATAGAAGATGGCTACAAAAAGGCTGAGCGTGACTTATGTAGATCTCGCCTGTGATGGCTCATCGAGAGTTAAAACCCGCGGTGGAAGAAGTCTCGCAGTGAAACTCCACTTCCAGCTGCTCTCTCTATCTCAAACATAC
This sequence comes from Neoniphon sammara, assembly GCA_900302535.1. NCBI lineage: Eukaryota > Metazoa > Chordata > Actinopteri > Holocentriformes > Holocentridae > Neoniphon > Neoniphon sammara. The sequence goes on from OMKZ01001393.1 coordinate 293, forward strand.
AAACACTGCACATTGAGAGGCAATAAATGCATGAGAGGAAAGATACATTAGACAAAACAGAGCTGTAACATATGGTTAATTTAATAAAAGCTGTGCATAGAAACTATATGAAAGGATATTTCCAAGTCCTGTGGATTAGCATGGAATCTGATTGGATTGAAACGGAATGGTGGTGAAGCATGTTGCTGTCTCCTCTGTTCGTAAGTGAATAACTAGACTGCAATGTATTGCACTCTCAACAGACAATATGTTCCTGGTATTATGTAGTCATTACTGCAATTCCTCTTGGAACATAATGATCCTGAGCCCAATCTTTAAAATGGTGGTGGGTAACAGCGGATCCATGATGAGTGAGCAACAATTACTAGAAACACAATCCCTTAAAATCCTGTTTTTTCCAGCGCCCCTCCATCTTACAGCATTAAGCTACCATTAACTGACAAAGGATTTGCTGCATTTGGCGGCAGCCTAATGTATTGCTGCTATCCCTCAACACTGTACTGTACAGTCAATCATTCAAGCTATATATACTCTCCCATCTCACCCTGAAAGCACGCGCATGCTCGCTCACACACTCCAACGCACACACGCACAGTAAACAAATAAAACCACTAGCTGACCTTAACCACACAATCTAAACTAAACGATGAGCCTCCATATCTTTTTACTGTATAATCAATGTGCTTTTAAGAGACAGATCAAAGACTTTTCAAAACACTACTAAGCCCCGTGTAATTATGAGCAGAAGCTGACAGAGGAGAGGAGAGGGGAAAACAAAACAAGAGTAGATAAAGCTGGATTACAGAGGGGCTTGGCACTTCCATGAGTGTGATGATAGTGCCGTACTCATTTGTTCAGGCAGCATCTGAGGCCATGCTGAGCCGTAATAATGTAAAACTGTAGCAATCAGAGAGCAAGAATTTGCCGCTGATCACATAGCGCAAGGGCAGACTTCAGGCCGACTTTGCCTCTAATGGAAAAAACACAATGCTGGCTGCATATATTTTCCTGTGATTTCACTCAGTAAATAACACACAGAGCCGAGCTGTCATTGTGCATTTCGAGAGGGCAAAGACCTTGAAATAACAGAGTTTTGGCCCAAGTGCACCATCTACCCCATAATTGTGGCAAATAACATCTAAAAGCATGTCACTGCGCTATTTCAATAGGTTGATACCAGGCACATATGACTCAACAGCTTATGATTGTGGTATCTTGCAGGCAAGCTGTCAGTCAAACAGTTGCAGCATAGATTGAGCATGCAATAAGCAAAGTACTAAGTAATGTGAAAGTCATAATTTACAAGAAATTACTGGTACTGGAAATTAAGCTCGTGAAAATCTGGTTCACAAAATCACAGAGAAGATCTGGTGAAAGTCTGAAATGTTTTAACAAGAGAGGCTGCAGAGGTTGGCGGTGTTAATTGATATGTAGGGCCATATTTCCAGGGTGATGAATTCGCTGGGTTTGTGATCCATGTATTAATGAATTTTCCCTTTGGTGGAGCAGAAGCGATAATACAAAAGTAGTCAGGCTTGAAGTCATGGTAAACATTAAAACCTCAGGTTCAGCCAGGACACTAAAGTTTCTACCTCTTGAGGTTTTACCTCCAGCGACCAAAAGTTCAATTAGGCAACTGCCATTCAAAAATCTGCTGACTCATAAAAATCACCACTTTTCAAAATAACAAGCAATGTGGACCCATTTACTCATTCAAGGTACATTGCATTAAATGAGCACGTACTCTGAGCATCACAACCACTTCCATTAAAGGATAATGAATTGCACTGCTGCAGTGTTCCAGACTGTCCTTACAGCAATCCAAAGCTTCAAAGAATGGGCGATTTAGCAGAGGAAATCTTCCCAAGAGGCCGTGGTGCTCAACAGGCTCTCGTGTCGGTTCATCATGGCAGAAATGCACTTGTTTGGTTTGCTGCATGCTGTTCCTTGTGGACATAGCAACATATGGTGGGGTCAAATCCCTAAATATGACCCAAACAGTGACCCGTAGCACCAGCATGATAGCCAAGTGTGCTGTGCTTTTAAAAGAAGGTCAGATGTGAGCGCGAGCCTGTCATGCTCAGATGACTTCCTGTGGGGGCTGTTTTTGGTCTCTCCTATTGGGTAGCAATAGTGGGTCAGTTCACTTCACTAACTTGCCCCTAAAAAAAGAATCAGGGCCACCCTAAACAGGGGCAGTTGTCATGGCCTTGCGTGATGATGAGTCATGCTGTTTATGCAAGAGGCCTGGGGGTGGTGTTTTAGCCTGAGGCGAGATCCGCGATGCTGCTACAGTCGCCCAGACCTAAACCCAATGGATAACAAATCAGATCTGTGGAGTCAGGCACACATCATTCACCCTGCAGTGTTGACATGTCAAAAGGGATCAGACTTAAATGAGGATGTGATACAATACCATGAAACTAAGCATTCTGAGGGTTGCATTCTGGGGAAGGAGAGGAGAAGGGAGAAGATATGGACAGATATTGCTTCGTGTGTGCCTCAAAATGGCTGTGGCTGTTTGCACAGAAAACTGAATTAACGTTCTGTTAGCTGATGATATTTAATATGGTGCTGTCTTTGATTACATAAATTCATGTAAATTTGGACTCCATAATGAAATGTAATGTTTAATTCTTGGTTCCACTTATAACCTGGAAGTATTCACACAGTTAAGACTGACCTCATTTGGAGAGTGGAAGCGGGGTAACAGTTTAATCTCTTATTCAAAATGTCATCCATTGAGCAAACATGGAGAGGACATTGAGAGTGATGGACCAGAAGAGCATGGCCATGCTGGTGAATAGATAATAGCCTAGGCTGCAACATAAACGTCACAAAGTCACAGACAGATGAAAGGGAGAAAAACAAACAAAAATAATAAAAAATAAATACAAAATTGCCATTGCTGTGTTAGTTTCAAGTAGCTAAAATGCTGCATGGCTCGGGCAATAATTGGAAAATTAATTCACTGGATTGTGCCATACACAACCTTGATTCTTTCTCTTACATAATTACATGGTTGCTTCTCACTATGCCCTTGCAGCTCAATCAACTTAATGGCGAGACGGTCAGGAGTGACTACATGCACACAATGCAAGGTGCTGACCTTTATGGTCGAACATTGTTGCTTTGTGTTTCCACTGATGACTATATTGTACACTCGTTTCTACCATGGCCTTTCTATGTCCATAACTGCACAGACTGGGCTGATAAGTGTGAATGCTGTTAATTTGAATATGAGCATGCTGCGTGCTGTGCACTGCCACATATGAGGCTGTGTACTATGTGTGTATTACAGTATGTTTTCCATGCTGCCTTGCAAATTGAGTTTCTGTTGGGATGTAGAAAGTGCATATTGCATTGCACTGCACTGCACAGACACTTGGTCGAAAAAGCTTCTGTGTTGAGACTCAAACACATCTGCCTGCACAGCAGAGGGCTGCCATGTCCAACCTCTCCGAGCGGGCGTGTTGGGCACCTCTCACAGTGTTCGCACAATTCCATTACTGAGCACTATTTAGACTTGGGGTGCTATGTTACCCACTGCTCAAGGCCTTGATGCAACCCCTTTACTGTGCTCTGTGCATCTGTTTGTGCACATGCCTGTATGTGTGTTCCTCAGGCCTGAGTATGTGTCTGTGTGGCGTGCATGGGGGGCTGTCATTAATGTCTGCAGATTAGATTGTTAAGATAAAGACAGGCGGGAGCTTCCTGCAGATAGAGCACAGAAGCAGGCGGCAACTGCTCCACTGACACACCGAGCTGCCCAGAGAGCTTTAATTTAATAATAGAGAGCTAGGCTCATAATTTGATAGAGACCGAGACACAAGACATCCAGTCCATTGTTCCCAGGTAAATAAACAGGCAAGTTTGAAATAGGAAGTCATTCCCTGTTGACAGCGAGCAGTCATGGCAGATAAGCTGAGAAGGATAATTGTCCTATCTGATTCAGCATCTATATAAGCATGTGGAGTGTTTGCTTATTGTAAATCAGCAGGCAGGAGGAGAATTATATATCTGTCAGAGCCTCAGAGGCAAACTGCAGAGTCGTGATGCAGCTACCGTACCTGTTGTGGTGGTGAAAGATAATTGATTCTCTCTGCTTAGGAAGTTTTTCCTCAGGGGGGTTGCTGTACAGTTCTCTGACCAAAGTTTGTGCGTTTGCAAGCACTGTCCCCATTTTGCAGTCTTTATCTCTTTCTCTGTTCATTTAGAAAAGAGAATACGAACAAACTCGACCCATGTGTATGCCACAGGGGGGTACGTGTACACACGCACAGACACGCACCATTTCACTTTATTATTAGTTGTGAAGGGGAAAGGTCAGACAGTGAAGAGTCCTGCTAAACTTAATGAATCATAGCAGTTAACTGTGTGCCTCTTGTGGACATATTGCTACTGTTTGTGAATGTGTCAGCGTGCATGCTGGTGAGTGCAGTCAGTCATAACACAAAGCCAAGTGACTGATGGCCACTGCAAAAGCTCCCATACAAACTGTTACACACTTATCAACTCAGAAAGTGGGTGAGGAGGAGCAGGAAGAGGAGTTGGTGATGAAAGATGTATTAACTGGCATTGATAAATGAGTGAAAAGACTTCTAAAATTGGTGGCATTGGTTTCACAGAGAAGATTAAAGGCATCATGGAAATCTGTTAGGATTATTTTTTTAGGGCATGCTAAAACCCTAACCCTTGCAGTTTTCCAGTAAATAAAAGCAGAAAGATTGGCAAGCATAAAAGACCATAGCCAACTGGCAACAGCAGATGGAAGGGTTTTCTCTCCAAGGGTAAATGGTATATGCACATGGAAACTTCAGACCCCCTGCATGAAATCCCTTAAGGGGGGTGGGGTAGGGGGGTTGCTGAAAGAATTTTTCTAAATAATACAAATCTGCTCATTTAATATTTGCATTTGCTATGCTTTTGGCATGCATAATGACATACATCCAATAATAGTGCTTCCTAATGATATTCATTAAGTAATTGCCCAGGTTCCTTCCTTCTCCCAGAGCTTATAGAGCATGTGTTCTGTAGTGTGGGATATAATAGTCAGGCTAGGGTCTTTGTCTGAGCCATTCATTACCAGTGATTAACACACTTTCTCTCTCCATGCCTCTCAGGAACCATGGTGAGCAAGGAGGGCGGCAAATGCATGCTCACCAACTCTGAGTCTGACTCAGAGGCAGCGCCCTCACCCTCCACCTCACTGGCGTTGGAAGTGAAGTATTCCCTGGAAGCCAGCCGACAGGTGAGGAAGAGAAACAAGGCCCTGCAAGTGCGTTTCAAGGACATCTGTGAGGCACAAAATGAGCAAAGGGAGGCGGCGTTGCAGGCAGCGGGGAAGGCTGGCAAACCTGTCTCGTACAAGGTGGCATACCGCAAGTACATGACCGTCCCTGCTCGCAGATCCATCCCGAACGTCACAAAGAGCACGGGCGTGCAGACATCCCCTGACCTGAAGAAACGCTATCAGACCTTCCCTTTTGAACGCAAGAAAGGCCATACCTTTAAGCATGTGGCGTCGGTGGAAACTTATAAAGGTCAGAACAACGGTTTTGTCATGGAGGTGAAGCAGTCTAAGGCTGCTGAGCAGGGTTTAGATGAGGAGGAGGAGGAGGAGGGAGCCTGCGGGGGGAGTGGAGTCCGGAGGACCAGGGCTCTGCTCCATACTAATGAGTGCATTGCCACAGTGGAGCAGCACACTGCACCTGACGGCCTGTGCTCTGACGCTCTGCTGCTCAGCTGCTCTGCGGACACAGACTGCCTTCCAGACACACCTAGAGGAAGCGGAGCCGGAGCACAGGCAGAGTACCAGCTCTGCAGTGTCCCGTCCAAACCCAGGACAGGATTACAACACAGGGAGGCCGATACGGACCGCTCAACCAAGAGGCAGCTGCTGAACCTGGAGGAGGGCTCATCCCGGACCCTGCCGGACAGGGCCTCCAAGGTTACGGGCCCCATTGCCTGGAACTCCCTCACACAAGTGGAGTGCCTGGACAGTCCGTCTGTGCGGAGCAAGCGTAAGAAAGGCCTGCAGCTCAACGGGCTGCAGTCTCAGACGCTGCCACGTCCCAGTGGAGGCTGTACAACGCAGGCACAGTGCCACACAGGACAGCTGTCTGCCCAGCCTCTACGGGGCATGGAGGAGCCTCTGTCGCCCTGCGGAGTTGGGGAGGCTGGGGGGGCACCACCGGACGCAGGTTCAGGGGAGGCCTGTAAGCAAATAGTGCCTGTGACTCAGGAGGGGGATGTTAAAGCACAGCTCCAGGCCATGGAGAACCTGATCAGCTCCAGCCAAGAGACCATCAAGGTGCTGCTGGGGGTCATCCAGGAACTGGAGAAGGGTGAGGCCCACAGAGAAGGGTAAGACACCTCACTTGACCTGTGCTTTAAACTGGTTTGCATTCGTATGCATCTATTGGCAGCATTATTGTATTAATTAGAACTCTAAGAGACGTCATAGCCCCTATTTAAAGGAAAAGACCCTGGTCTAAGTCTATATGGTTACATAACATTATCTAATCACAGGGTTGAGGGAATGAAACATTAGAGCCATGGAGCACATTACAATCTAGCATAAGCGGGCTAAGTGTCCTCTTGTGTCTCCTGATGTACTGTAGTACAAAATTTCTACAGAGAGCCTGGATACAAGCATGCACGTGATATTGCTCTTTAGTGGAGCCTCTATTGAACAGCCTGCAGGGGAAGGCTTCGAATGTATCATGTTGGGTGGAGGGTGAGGGGTTGGTGGTGGGGTGTTACAGTAGGATGTAACTAGGATGATGCGGCTTTCACCTGGATGTGCCCTGCAGCGCTATGAGAGCACAATTTCCTTTTGTGATGATTTCCCCCCAGATATTATAGTGGAACCTCTGCAGGACTGATGTACAGGCTAATCATCATGCTCAATTTGGTCTGAGTGGTTTGATGACCCATGGTATAAAACATTGCCGCTCAGGATGTAGCCTTTAATCACAATCCCAAGGTTAGGAGACACCTGAGATATTCTACTTTTGAATGGAATCTGCTCACTCACTGATCCTGCCCATTGATGAAAGAGCCACACAAATAAAAACACTACCATCTGTGAGGGTTCAATATTCTTATTATGGTAATATCTTTTTATTCACTTCTTGAAACAATGACTCAGTAGTTTGCTTTATGGTTAAAATAAATACTAATGGTCAGGTTTGATCTACAGTATGTTCTTATACGGGAATCAAAGGAATATAATGCTGAAAATTGGAATACTCATTCTAAGAAAGACATGGAATGATATATTCGTGTTGTTTTGCTCTTTTAGCAAAATACTGGACAAGACAGCACTGTTGGCCTTATCTAGCTCTGCGACATAATGCTAATCTAGTGAGTCCAGGGCCTTTGAAAAAGACATGGCCTGTGAAAAAGCCATTTGCTGTACGATGTAAATTGAGTATATACAAAGGGACTCCAGATAGCATCTAGTCAGCTGAAATACAGGATTGTCTATCTAAAGGGATGAGACAAACAAAAAGGCCAATTTGTTGAGTCAATTGCTGAGACTCTGTGCTCAGATCTCTATCTGTTTTGACCAGCAACTGTGTGGCACAGCATGAGAGAATCCAAATAGTTAACATCAGATACCAACTTGGTGTCCAAAACGTGTGAGAATAAGAAAAAAAAAAACACCTGTCAATGTCATAACTAAGCCAAGGTCGACACATACACTACAAAGTGTATGGGAAGGACTCTCAGTATCCACTCGACTAGTTAACAGGTTAAAATTCTTCTCCAGTGAAGCCTGAACAAGGAATTTACACCACATCTAAAAAGGCAATTATCCCCCCCCTCAATCTTTCATGAGGCAACCTTAATCTCCTTATCACCAAACTCATAAAATTCCTCTCTGAGTGAAAAAGTAAGCAAACATGTGGTGCCGCATGGGAAGCCATCTCCTATGTGTCGCCTAGCACATCTGTCTTATCAGATGTGTGGAAAGTGGCAGGCAAGGAGAGGAGAGGAGAGGAAAAGGACAATACAGCGGAGAGGAGAATATAAGAGAATTTGCTGCCGTCATGACTGGTTGAGTCACAATGATGTGTGAACACGCCATATGGTATGGTTTTTTGGGCCCATCTAGCATGGTAATTAAAACCTAAACAATTTGTCATTGAGAATGATTAGTCGCTAGTGTTTTAAAGGGTCGTCTGGTCATACACTTCAAGGAACAAGCACTTAGATACTTAAGTTGTTCGCCATACGGTTATTAAAAAAAGCCTAACTTTTGTATAAGTCACTGAGCAGTGTAAGCCTCTTGTAATCCATCTGAGGCCGGCTGCACGTCTACTTCGCTTTACGCTCATAGTCCTCCTCTTACTGTACATGCCTCCAATTTTCTGAGTGTTTTTTAGCGAGCCAAGCAGAAATTCTAATGCTGCCTTTGTCACACTACATTAGCTCCATTCTCTCCTTGCAGAAATGTCACTGGCCCAACAAATATGAACGCCCAGAGGCTATAGGTGAATTGTGAGTGCAATTACATCTGTTATATTACTGCTTATGTTATATGACATTGATTTTTCATGTAAAGAAATGCAATGTTTTGTGTGCACGACACACCCTTCAGACACAAAACATAATTCCACACCTAATGTGCTGCGTCAAAAACACACAGTAACACACGGGTGGAAAAGAAGAGAGGGATGAAAAATAGTGTGCGAGCAGCGCTGCATGTGAAAAGGGCTGGTGTCATCCACTTATTTTCTGTTACAACATAATGTAGTAAACTCATAAGGAAACTTCACACACCTATTCCATGAGACCGGTGTGTAGGACAGGGTGGATCAAAAGTTACAAGGAGACTCACGCACAATTATTTTGCAACATTAACACTGCAAAATGAATGTATTATTGCAAGTTGGACAGGGTGCGGGAGTCTTTTTTTTAACATAACGTAGTAACAAAGTTCAAAACAGCCGAGACCTAGAGGCCATTTCATTTACACTAGACATCTGGTCAGCTGCCACCATCAGTTCCGCTGCGATCCTTGAATATATCACTTTGGTATCCCACACAGTTTAACTAAGCTGCATGACCTAGTGTGAAAGAGAAGGAAGGAGAAAAAGGAAATAAGGGAAAATAGTGAGACAGTGCAACAAACAGCGAGAGAGAGAGAGAGAGAGAGAGAGAGAGGCCTCATCTCCCTTGGTTATTGTATTATTAGAACTACCCAATGCCAAGCCACTATTTCCAGAATATATGAACAGCTCTTGCCAGGCTGCTGGGAAGAAGGGAGGTTAGAGGACATGACTCGCCTTTGAGGAAAGTTGTTGTCGCCTGGCAGCCTCAGGGAAGAGTGGTCAAGATCAGGCCCTGATGTCCTCTCATACCACGCATGCAGGCACACACACACACTCACGTATACACACATCCCTCGAGTACAGCTGTGCCCAGGGCATAAAACACAGCGTGAAGGGTGTGAGGCATTTCTGGAGTAACTCGTTGGTTGCATCCAACAGCAGAAAGCTTGGGAATAAATTTGCTGCATCATCAGCCAGTGTTAGCACGCCTGCCCCAATTAATCACACTCATGAGGACTTGTTGCCAGTCTGTCTTTTAATTCAGTGTGTGTGTGAATGTGTGTGTATGTGTGTGCGCATTTTTATGGCTTTGGACTCCCACCCACTCACTGACCTTTGGGAAAGCTCACCTTGTAGCACCAGGGGGGAGGGTGTATAAATACACTGTTAATGGCACTTTTGGCTTCGCACTCCCCCGGGAGGCCTGCCGAAATGAGCTCTGCTCTCTTATTTTCTCTTATCAACTCAGTCT
>OMKZ01001395.1:6711-16745 GCA_900302535.1 Neoniphon sammara
AAATCAGGGAATTTCAAAGTAATTTTACATGATTTTTTGTGTGTTTTTTTTTTTTTTTTTTTTTTTTTTTTTTTTTTTTAGGAAAGAGCCCGTTAAAGTCATTATAAGCTTGTTCTAGTGAACTTTCAAATGGAGAAGTACATTAGGCTGACTTTGAGAACTCACCATATTGAACACAATCAACAGAGGAAGTGATGGGACAATGGAGTGAACTTTTCCAAAGCTCTCTTTTTCAAAGTCTGCATTATTATCCACTGATACTCACCCTTGAGTTGCTTGCATGTACCATAGCCATAACCATTGTTAGATCAAAGACACTTGCATTCATTGGATTTATTCTGATAAGGATTCTGTAGGGATCGAAATGTCGATCATTAATAAATTTTGGAAGCTCTTTGTTTCATTCATTGCATACTCTCACATGGATACTTGGAAATACAATTAGGACATGCTAAGGAATGAAAATTGCATCCATTGTAATTATTGCATCCAGGGAACCCTCTACCACCCAAAGATCTGCTCTGCAGTATTTGGCACAAAGCCAGCTCTTACAGTGTCGCCCTTGGTCAGTCGGCTCTCTTAGCATAATGAAACTCACAGGGTTGCATTCCCTCCGTGCAGTCAGATAGACCGCCTGTCAGGAAAGAGTCAGTGTTTTATCAGGAAAGGAAAGCAGAATTCTCAAGAAGTGGGAGAATTATCATGCTGAAGGTGAGGTTTTGTTGGACAATATCTCTGTTGTTTTTGTTTTTGTTTTTTTCTTGGCTTCTTTACTCGATACTTGTTTTGTGCTCAAGCAGCTGACCTTTAGCCAGACTGTGCTATCCGTTACCGCTGCTGATACAGACACATGAGAGTCTGTCTGTGTCACTGCCCCAAGAGCGAGGGAGTGTGAAGCATCTATGCCGAGGCAAGCAGCCTGAGAGACTGATCTTCACCAGATGCAGTGGGGCCGTGCAGATGGCGGAGTGAGGGAGTGGCAGAAAAGGAAGGAAGACCGGGAGGGGTGGAGGGAGGGTACCAGCGTGCACCAGTGTTGACTAGGAGTCAGGTTTCCTAGACCCAGCAGTCACAGTGGAGAAGGGTGAGAAAGGAGGCTGAGCCACAGTTTCCTTCAGACACTCCCAGTCTTTAAAGGCCCTGCGTGAGCTGAGCAGCCCCTGGACACTCCCTGGAGTCTGGAGCTCAGCACACAGAGCAAGCCTGACGCACACATCTCTCCGGACCTTCTTTTAAGCAGCCAGCCGGTCCGGGGTGCAACCCCCAGTATCTGAGGCCCTCCCTGGGAGAGCTCTTTCCTCCAGCAAGGCCACCTCTCAGCCACATTTGAAGCCTCGGCCAAGCCTGAGTTAGATCCCTGGGGAAATCTGCACTTTTGGGTAAGTATCATTCCTTTTCCCTATCAAACAAATATCCACATTTTAGCTAGGGTGAGTCATTCTTTCTGTCTTTAGCAACGTCTTTGTGGCACACTGCCTCTGCTGAAATGATGGCTGCTGCTTTTATGTGTCATATCTCTGCCTCTGGTTTCAATTAACTGTGCACAAACCTCCCTCTCCAGCATTGGGTGGCGTAATACATCAAAATTATTAGACTGGCAGTGCCTGCTTGTGGAATTCTTCACATAACTGTGTGCAGGAAATAGTCTTAGAAGCACACACATTCCTCCACACAGGAAAATGGAATATTCCTATGGTGGATAAAATGGATGGAACTGCAAACTAGAGGCATGCAAGCATGAAGCTGTTGATCTTCATGGCTGAGCTGTTTCTTCTGATTTTTTTCCCCCTGTACAGTGATATTTGCTCATGAGGTGTGCGTGTGTGTGTGGTCAGTCAACTCCCTGGAGATGTGGCCCCGTGTGACTCATCTCGCCTGAGGAGAGTGTCTGTCCAAAACACTTCATCACAGCCCCAAAAATAAAACAACAACATATAATCCACTCGCCGCTTGGCCTGAAAGCATAAGCACTGACCTGAAATATGAAGGAGGGTGTGTTTAACATACCAATGAACTGTAGAATCAGAAAAAAACAACTATTAGGGCTAGACTTCTATCCAACTGCTCAGAATAGAAAAAATGTCTTTGACTTTGTGGAAGCACTCAGCATAAAACTGCAAGTTATTCTTAGAATAACAGTTTATTGGGGGAGTGGCTGAGGAAAATAACCAGTGGTTTCATGGTCGGTCCTCCTTCACAGTAATGGTGTTATAACTAATATGAAATAAATGTGAAAGCATTCTTTGTATTGCTTCCCTTGCCTTGCGGTGGGAGCTCTTAGTAATCCTCTCATACTGTAAGCAAACCAAGGAAGGCTGGAAGAGGCTATGAAACACAGAGGACTGAGCCTCCTGGTCAGAAGGTTAGACTATGTTGTTTCAAGAGACAATGTACGGAACGGATCGTTGTCAGACAGTAACACTGAGATCCAAACTTTAGGAAAGCCTCTTTTTCAGGAAGTGTTTGATCCATATTTAACAGTGAACAACTGAGATAGCAGGAGTTGACTGCTGATAATGACCACTGCAGTTGCCTTGTTCCTTTTGAGTTTTGCCGTTTGTGATTTGTTTCCATTTAGACAGTTCAGCTGGTCCTAAGAAGCCGTGGTGCTGTGTAGCCAAGCGGGTAGAGGGTGGCACTACCACTGCCAGGGTGGAGCAGCTGATTCATTCCCATGCTGGTCACAGATTATATAAATGTGCATATGGCTCTGTAAAGTGCACTAAAGGAAAAGGAAAAACTTTTTTTCAGTAGCAGGTCTTTGAAGAATTTACTGTAATGACTAAAGGATAGAATAGAATAGAACTTTATTCTCTAAGCACACATGATGCATAAAAAAATACATGAAAAATACACAGATGGTACTAAATGACAAGGAAACATCAATTATACATAAGTAAAATAATCATCAATGAAATTATATATTTTTTTAATAGATTTCGTTGTGATGCCAGATTTCATCAGTTTTACTTCTGTTCCTAGTGTTTCGGCTTCAAAGTCCATAGCGCAAACTGCTGAGCATTTGTGATTTTCTCAAGTCAGCAGAGAAACTGCAGCAATTGCCATGCTCTAAATAATGAGTGAGCCAGGTCTGATGGAGAAGGCAGATCAATATCTAAATGTCGACTGTATATGTTGAACATACTGTGGCAGCTAAAGCAGCAACAGTGGCAGACAATGCAGGACTGCTGACGTTTTGTGAATTCATTGTTAAAATCTTTAACAAAATTCACATGTGTAAAAATGTCAGTGATGGATAATATATTCTAATAGTCTATTGATCATATATGGAATTTGTTTTTTTTTTTCACTTGCTCAGCTTCTACACAGAGGTCAAAGGTCAGTGTCAGCTACCGAGCAGCATCACCAACACTGGTAAGAATTCAGTGTCCTGCTCAAGAGCACTTCAGCAGGGCAGATGCTTGCACTTTCACCCACTGACTCCTAACTTTCTCTGCCATCCTGCTGCCTAATAATTGTCATAATATTGTGAAACACTGGCTAAGTGACTAAGGATTATGTAAGGTGATGGAAGAGAACAGTATAAATCAGTTGACTAGCAGGGAAAATCTGTGTGGGAAAAGTGAACAAGTAATTCCCCTCCCTGAACAATACTTGTCAAGATTTAACAAGGCAAGCAACCTTAGTGAACCTGCTCAGTAGCCCACAGTAGAGCACTGTCATAATGTACTGTATGAACTTGAACTAGATTGTTATTGAATAAGGAACATGTATGCTCAGAAAACTGTCTATGGATTATTGATAAATGAAGATTAATACAGTGCTATGATTACGTGGATTAGTGTATATTATTCACCGGTCAAATGAACAAAATGCTTTTGTGAGGATGTTTGTTTGTTTGTTTGTTTGTTTTTAGTTTAATGGAAGGCATTGTGTTGTGATTTTTGTTGCAGCTGATCCTCACTGTCATGTGTCAAGGATAACAATGGATTCTCATCAAAGTTCACGTGAGTAAATTCTTTTCACACTGGGTGAGACTAGGCTGAAAAGTGGAAGAAGAGATTTCAGCAAATGTATTTGCATAATCGGAGTTGAAAGTATGAGATCAGGAACATGAACAGGAACATGTGACTTGGGAGTAGGAAGTGGATGCAGAGCTTGATGGTCAGTCACAAAGACATCAGCTGTTTCAATACCACTGAGAGCTACAATTGAAAGTATGAATTGAAGTATGAGTATGACCTTACTGTGAGTGCCCCCTTTTAAAAACTGGGGAAAGTAAAAAGAGTCAATAAGACTCAAAAAATCAGCTGAGAGAGAAATGGAGGGGCAGCACACATGATTATTGAAATCTCCAAATAAGTAAGACACAAAAAAATAAGACACAAGAATTCAGAAAACTCAATAAAATGACTACTCTTTTCTGTAAAATGAAACACTGTAATTAAAAAACTAAAAAGTTCAAATGTAGTAAAATTTCCAATTTATAAATGATGGCCAAACCAAATACATGTTGCATAGGAGGTAAAATAAGACAAATTTGGAAAAGATCATTATTTTTGTTTGTTTGGTTGTTTGTTTGTTTTACATTATTTGACATTTGACAAAATTTTGACAGATTTCTCATTTACCAGAGACCAGACATTTACTGCAGGAGCAGTGTGGGGCAGGGAGACAATGTATGGCCAGTCAGTTATTACTTATGCAACCTCTTATTAATAATCATTGGGATGGCACAAGTTTACAATAAATGGCACTGTCAGAAACAGACTGCAGTAATCCAACCTAAAAATGAAAGCTGTAATCTATTGCAGTTACTGACAAAAAACAGTTTAATAAGATACTTTTGAAATAAAATGCAAACTGCTTCTTGGTTGGACCTCAGACACATATGTGAAGGGAAATAAGTCATTAAATTTGTCAGATAACTGTCATGTCGATTTCTTGATTGAGAGCATGAGAGAGAGGATGCAATGAGCAACTTAATTCACTTTGAGCGTATTACATTCTGGATTTCAATTAGCTGTCATAACACAGTAGAAACCAAGTCCCATCATTCTTTGACAGCAAGGAAACAGATATGGAAACATTTTGAAAACATGGTACTACAGTATGATTAATAATAAATGATAAGTGCCCAATAATCACATTGTTATCATATTTATGTTTAAGTAATCATCTCAGTTTATTACTTAAGCAGCTACCACTAATGTTTGACAAATTAAAAACTGGATTTGGAATTAATGATTTACTTAGGAAATCAATAACTGTGACAATTGCCAGTGGGTGCTGTTCTGTAACAGAGCAGGGCAGCTGCTGGCAGACTGAGTAGGGAGACTGTGATCAGTTAGATCATTGAAGTATGACATCATCATGACCTTTGACCTCTTCCCCTCCTCCCTCTGCTCAGGTCTCCAGGATGACCCAGACCTCAAGGTGATGATGGCAGGGTCGACTCTGAGGAAAGTCAAGTCACGTTCATGGAAGAAGCAAAGACATTTCCGCCTCTTGGAGGATGGTCTGACTATCTGGTACAAGTCCAGATGGGCCGGGAAAGGACACTCCACTTGTGAGTATAAATATGTGTGTGTGTGTGTGTGTGTGTGTGCGTGTGTGTGTTTGTGTGTGAGAGTGTTCAGCAGACCCTTGGATGAAAAAAGATTAAAATAATATTGTGCATATTGTGCTTGTGTATGGTACTGACATATTGACCACTGTTTTTTTTTCATGTGATGTCCTCAACCATAAAATTCCTCGCCACAAAAATACATAGTATTATGTAATTAAAATAGATCAATAACCTGCTCAATACACCATTTTAACCCCGCGTCCCACATGTCTCAGTCTCAGTGAGTGAGGTCGAGGCGGTGCGTGAGGGCCACCAGTCGGAGGTCCTGCTGAGCATCGCTGATGAGTTCCCCGCGCACCTCTGCCTCACCCTGGTGTTTCACGGTCGCCAAGGCAACCTGGACCTAGTGGCTGAGTCCCCAGAGGAGGCGCAGGCCTGGATCAGGGGCGTGCGCAAGCTAATTCACAAGGCTGAGACTATGGATGAGAAGGAGAGGCTAGACCAGTATCCTTCCACTTTGTAGTAGATTTTAATATTGGGACAGCATATTCTCTGGTGCACAGCATGTTTTGGCCAGGTGTTGAAACACTCAAACAAAGTGTATGATCTGTAGACTGCAGTTTGAGTCATAAACATTTCTCAGAAGCAGAGCTGCTCTGGAGGCAGAAATAACCATATTGTTGGAGTTAAACATCAGTGGGTGGACCCCAAGAACCACAGTCACATTTTATTTCTTTGGAGTGCAAGTTAGCTAGCTAGTAATGAAGGAACTGTGATTAAAATAAAAGCATGAATGAAAATGCCCTCCATTCATTTAAGACCACTGGCATTCATGATCATGGAAGGTCAGCAGGCAGCTATCTAGCTTGCAGAGATAGCTGTAGGCTAATGTGGCTGGGTGTAACTTGGAAGGTCATCTTAGGTTTTGTAGGTATAGCTAACCTAGATAATGGTCAGATTACAACTTTTTCATTGAGTAGCAAGAGTGTTATGGCCAATGGAGATCTTTGGCTCCGCCCGCTGAAGTCCAAACCAATTAAATTATTTCTGCTTTCAGGGGGTATATTTTTGAAGCTAAAAGTCCCGTTGCCTCTAGAAACTCCTGAAAAGCATAGATGTGTGTCATGAAAGAGGTGAGTTTTATAGAGAATAACAAAAATGGGTGTCACACTCTTTCTCATATTTCCACAATGAGAATCATGTTGAATAGAAAGTTTTAATATAA
Organism: Neoniphon sammara; assembly: GCA_900302535.1. Lineage (NCBI taxonomy): Eukaryota > Metazoa > Chordata > Actinopteri > Holocentriformes > Holocentridae > Neoniphon > Neoniphon sammara. Next base: position 13,467 of record OMKZ01001395.1, read on the forward strand.
CTTTAAGATCCAAGGAATACTAACACATTGATAACCATAAGGCCTAACACAAGTATTAATTAAGAAGGCTGTATTAAAGCAATATAGGTTATTAAGACTTGACTTCCAAAATGCTTTGCAGCTATTGTATAACGTGGAACTTTTTTTGCTGAAAGTTTTTTGCTGAAACACAAATGATTATATCTTATAAATTATGTTGTGTGCAAAGGTCTCAAGAGTCCTAATATCTTTATTAATATTCATAATTGTTTCATTTTCATTACAATAATCATTTTTCAAGTGTTGGATATCTTGTTTTGTAATGGATCTCTTTAGTTGTCAAGGGAAATATGTCCACTGATAGCGAGGGAGTAAACTTTTTATTATTCCATATCATATCTGATCTGGAGTTTCCCTCAGCCAGTTCTCAGGTGGGTCCTGGACTGGTTTCAGAAAGCCGACAAAAACAAGGATGGGAGGATGAACTTCAAAGAAGTGCGAAAACTGCTGAAGATGATGAACGTGGACATGAATGAGGAACATGCTTTCCATCTCTTCACGGTAAGCTTTTCACATCTTAGACTACTGCCGGTAAGTGGAATGTGAGCCTCATGCAGATGTTTAGGCATGTAACATATGGCTTTATCAAGTGGTTTTCGAGAGTAGGAAGTAAGAGTTCAGATTTTTCACTAACCACTAAGTTTCTTATGGTATATTTTGGCCTGCACTTTTGTGTAACCCCTCATGTGAAAAACATTAAAAACACAAGTAAAAGTTGAATTTTTTTTTTTTTTTTTCTAATCTGTTCAATTTTCTCTCCTATTTCCAAACCCTGACAGAGCATGTGATAAACCTGATGACACAGTCAACAAAGTTATGCAATGGAAATTGCCTTATAGATGTTGTAAAAAAACACAGTAAAATATATATTCAAAACATGTAAACCATTGGAATATTTCTGCAGGAAAAAACATCTTTATCAAACAATGCACCATAAGTAAAGCTCTTAATTTCCTGTCCACAGATGGCTGACAGATCGGAAAGTGGCTCTCTGGAAATTGAGCAGTTTGTCCACTTCTACAAGATGCTGACTCAGAGGGATGAAGTGTGGAAGGTGTTCCAGGACTACTCTGGAGATGGAGACAAGTTAACCTTGGAGGAGCTGGAGAACTTCCTGAGGCAGGAGCAACAGGAGGGAGAGCGCAGTGCACGGCACGCCCAGGAGCTGATTGACCGCTATGAACCATCTGAGACAGGTAGAAAATGCTTTCAACCACAGCTGTTCATCTCTGTGACTTACCTCCATCAGCCAAGTCTTTGAGAATAGGTTACACCTCAAGCTGAGCCAGTCCGCAATTAGCCTGACATACAGTCAATGAATTAAGTGTGAAAGTTATGAACCCAGTCATTCGCTAAAATGATGCATAAAACACCAATATAAACAGAAATGTTTTCAGAATCATTTTCTCAGAAATTTGTTGTATTCATGCATTTATATTTCGTTGCCTTGAAAACACTATTTTTGTGATTTACACCGCTTTTATACATTTTGCATGCTACATGTGCCCTTTAAATTTACATAATAAAAATGTGTTTGCTTGAAAAGGTTGTTAAACTACATTTAATGAATATGAAAATATAAGTAGTAAACTGATGGTACGTAGGTTTACTCAACACTTCATCTGTAATATACTTCAAGCTTGAATGCGTAGGCCTACTTGTAGCATGGCGCCCCCTGTTGAAACACTGTTATCGAACACCTTGCAATGTTTTGTATCAGTTCATTATCTCGAGTAGGTGATCATGTGTGTGGTCTGGTGTGTCTGACAGCGGCTAATCTTGCAAACATCTGGGTCAGTCAGCCTAAACATTTTGTGCAGTTATGACTGTATGAGGGAGAACCTCTTGTGGCTACAGTGATTCAAAAACTTGAAAAAAACCTTTGTTCTCGCTACTTCCGTTCCCTCACTCCATTCATTGTCTAGCTCACTCGACCATTGCTACTCTCTCACCCTCTCTTTCTTTGCATACTACTGGACCTATCAGCCCAACAGAAACAGCCATATTGTGGCTGTGTTTGCTCCAATGGTGGTGAAAAAATGCAGGACATGCGTGGCGTCGGTTTTATAAAACACACTGCTGACGAAGAAAATCAACAGAACACAGAGCAGACATACAGGAGAACAACCCTGTAAAAGTGTCAGAGGCTGATGGAATCTGTCAACAAGCGGGGGTTAAAATAGGTTCAATAGCCTGATGCTTCACGACTGTAAAAAATGAAGTGTAAAGCAGCCATTGCTGTTTCATACATCAGTGGACTAATTTGCCTAATCTTCTCGGGTCTTTGGATGAGGGACAAGATCAAAGCCATCATGGGAAACTCCTCTCACCCTCTCTACAACGAGCTGTGGTACAAAGCAATAACAGCTCTCTACTTTACATACACATTGTGTGCACACACGCCTGGTGGAGATCTGCGCTCTACTGAGTGCACTTATCCAGTTATTCATTTATGAATTAGTTAATATTAGTTAATAAGTATTTGAACACGAGTGTTAATATATCCAAAAGGTTATGGCCAAATAATCTCTGAACTGAGTCTTTCAGTTCTTTCAGAGCAGCAGGTCTTGTGTTCACTCCATTTGTATTATATTATCTGTGCAGCCAAGAAGCAAGGTGCCATGTCTTTAGATGGCTTCCAGATGTACCTGTGCTCACAGGAGGGCTCCATATTTAAACCTGAGCATCGGCAGCTCCACCAGGACATGAGCCAGCCACTCAGCCACTACTTCATCTCCTCCTCACACAACACCTACCTTCTGGAGGACCAGCTCAGAGGACAGAGCAGCCTGGAGGCATATATCCAGTAAGGGCTGCTATAGATACCACACACCAGACAAATAGTCTTTACTGATTGTTTTTGGGTATTTGTTTTAATCTTTTTAATCTTTCTGGGACACTAGATAAGCGGGGATTTCCATGAAAGACAATACAATGAGTATCAGTATTGAAAAGTCAATTTAGTATCAGAGATGGACTAATTAACTGATACTATTAGAGTTGTCTGGATGCATTAAACCTCACCCATCTCTGCAAGCAAGTCAAAAGCAGGTCAAAATGTTGAGAATTATTTATAAATGCACTTTAATCCAGAGCTGAGACACACAAAGAGAGTTTCAGTGGGAGCTGAGATTAAATTTCTCCCAAGATCGTTTGAAGTTGCCCAAGTCTTCTTTGAGACAGGCAAAGCTGTTGCCGTTACTTGTGTGTTACATCATAGAAGTATAACTTTGAAGTCTC
>OMKZ01001397.1:8998-29444 GCA_900302535.1 Neoniphon sammara
CCCGGACAAGCCACTCGGAGCCAGCCAGTGTGTCTCCTTAGGGGCTTTTGCAGGGCTCCCCTCATTCACACCTACTCTCAGTGTGTCATGTCAATTAGCTGATGACTCCTGGCTGTACGGATCTCATGCTACGACAGCTGCCAATCCCGATGGCCCTTTTTATTGTCAATAAATTGCTATAAAGAGAGCAGAGTTCATCATGGAGGTTAGGGTTCATTAAACCTTGGTTGAAGCACGTGGTATACCCACTGAGTCTTGTTCATCTTAAACTTGTAACTAATTTTCATGCTGTGCATCTTATGCCCCTGGTTAAATTAAGAAGCCCTTGGGCAAATAAAATCCCCTTTCATATTCCATAATTATTCTTGGGCTAACTTCATCAGTACTTTAACTTATGCAAAATCTTCCCCTGCTTGTGAACAGCTTTTCCTGAGCTAAAATTTGGGTTATCCCCTTATTAGAATGTCTTAGCCTATGGTTGAGAGCTCAGTAAGCCCAGGGCTATAGAGCTTCCAGTGCCCTGAGGCTAGGTACAGGTGAAATAGGCATTAATGAGGTTATAAGGTTCCAAAAATAGTGTATATATTGTCATGGTGGGGACACATTAGAAACCTTTTTTCAAAGATTTCGAAGACTCTTTGGATCACGAGTCATAATGATGGATTTCAGCTGTTTTATTTTCTCTCAGACACTAGACAATTAGGCAAGGACAAGGTGTCACACACTTTAGAATTATCCTTGGGCCGGACAATGTGGACAAAATCAAATATCACAATATTTGTGAATGAAAAACTTGATTGATATTGTGGCAGTACTGATGATTATTGTTGCTTTCACAGAATATTTATACAAAGGGATTTTTGATAAACAATCATAAGTAGTGTACCAAGCAGGTAGAGGCAAATAACAAAACAGCTACAACAGTCTAATAAGTTCAGAAAATTGCATCAGTTTACTGTAATGCAGCCTCACAGGAAGAGACAAAACTGATGCCAATATTATATCTAAAATCCCCTGATATCTATTCTCCTATCACAATATCGATATAGTATCCATATATTGCCCAATCCTATGCTTACTCCTGATATGTCACAAATGTCATAACTAGGACTGTCAATCGAATAAAAAATTTAGTCGTGTGAATTATGTAATATGCTGATTGATTAATTGAATTAATCGCAAATTGATCACAAGTAATCACATATATCAACATTTGTTTGGAAGAGTCTCCAAATGAAGATATTTCAACTCAAAAACATTATCAAAAAGTGGCATTAGAAATCAGTCATTTTATTTCCAATCATTTTTACAAATGCATCTATTTTTTATCACTGAGCCTAAAATGTGGCCAGAACAGTTTTTTTAAATTCTTAAACATAAGATAGGATGGTGCATAGGATGGTGCAAGCAACAATGTGGCCATAACAGTGTCTTTAGCTATTGAACATACTGTTTACATGCATTACAACTAATGCACCTACCCGTTGGACTTGTGCGACTCACGGGGTCAGAGGGGTGTGTTGGACTGACTCCAGTGGTGTCAGTTGCACACTGAGGTGCACTGTCAGAGCCACAGCGACCGCTCAAGCTGAGTGTGGAGTAGTCTTTATTGATCCCCCGAAGGAGAAATTCAGGGTGACACAGCAGCAGCAATTACAAAAAATTACAATCTTATACCTCACAAAATAAATAAGAAGCCAATAAATAAAATTATAAGCCAAAGAAATATACAGTAGTATATTATGTACATGTGCATTATGTATATGTATATGTATTATGTATGTGGTACCTGCGTACATGTGCATGAATGGAACTTATAACAAATATATTATGTCTATGTGCCTGAAAATGAAACCATGTGGCAGCCGCTGACGCCCTGTACTGGGATTCAGGAGCTGTCCGAGGGTTGGTGAGGGTTAGGGTTAGGATGGTGTCCATGTGGTGTCCATGTGGTCCCTGATGCCCGGAACGGGGTGTCAGAGACCTAGAGGAACACCCCCTCGCCCCTGTCATTAGTGTGGCACATCAGATCTGATGCTGTTTGGGTGCTGTGGTGTTGTAGAGCCTGATGACAGATGGCACAAAGGAGCCCACCGGGCACTTTGAGGCTCGTGGCTGGATCAGTCTGTGGCTGAACGAGCTCCTGAGATGCATCAGCTCAGCCCAGAGAGGATGAGAGAGATTGTCCTTGATGGCATTCAGCTTCCTTCTCATCATCCTCTCTGTCACTGCTTCCACACTGTCCAGCTCCATTCCCATCACAGAGCCGGCCTTCTTCACCAGCTTGCCCAGTTTGTTGGCGCCACAAACCCTGATGCCACCTCCCCAGCAAAACTTCTGTAGGTGACACATTTCTGTAGGTGACCTGCATCACCGAGAGCTTCTCAGCCAGCCAGAGTGGCCGGATGCTGTTAGAAGCACTGGAGAAGTCAAAAAACATGATCCTCACAGTGCTTTGGGGCTTCTCCGGGTGTGTGTAAGCTCTGTGTAACAGGTAGATGTACCAGGCAGACACCAATGTCTGTCTGGTACGTGAACTGCAGCGGGTCCAGGCTGTTGTGCACCAGGGGCCGGAGGTGGCTCTAACATGTGATGTTAGAGCCACAGGCCTGAAGTCATTGAGGGCACTGGGACGTACCTTCTTGGGCACTGGGACCATGCGGGATGTCTTCCAGATCCTGGGCACTCTTCTTAAAGTTTGCCCACTGTTGGTCCCAACCAATTCAGTGATTAGCATTTCCACTCTAATTGATGGGATGTGCCAATCTGGTGTAAATAGGGCCATTAATGCTTCAAGGTGTGGTTATTCTCAGTGTATTTTTTAGCTATAGGCAATTCCTATATTCTTACCACAATTCTGATGCTTATATTCTTGTAAGCTGACAGTTTACTAGGTGATTACCTTGTTTTGTTCCAACAGGAGGGCCTTCAAGTCGGTCTGCAGAGGGCACAGAACCAGTAGGGGTGTCTGGAGCTGATGAGCAGAACAACGGCCTCAGGAAAAGGGCGAAGGACCACAACAATGGAGGAAAGGAGGAGTCCACAGCACCCCCATCTACTCAGGGAGTATCAACAAATGAACGGACACATCCCACAGGGGTTGGAGAAAATGAGCAGGGCCAGGGTAAGGGACAAGAGACTGAGGACGAGTCTGGGATGGGATCAAGAGAGACTCAGGTGGGTGACAGAACAAATGTTAAGGAAGATGATAGCAGCAGGACATTGGGGACAAGAGAGTCACAGGGCGGGGCAAACTCATCTACGCCTGGCCATGAGGCAAACAATCTGGACTTTGATCTGTCCAGTGACAGTGACAATGACTCCATTACAGAGAAGCCTCACTCATCAGAGAGTGACGGTGAAGGAAAGTCTTGCCGGTTGAGGAAGTCCAGGCAGGAAGGCCTCACGCAGGAGGCCAGTGATGGGGATGGAACCAGGGAAGGGGACGGTAAAGAAAAGGGAGACGGAGAGAACAGTTCTGACATAGGGGAGCCTTCAGGAGTTCTTCTACCAGATCCAGATCTGGGGAATGGCTGCTCAGACAGGAGAGAGCCAGAAACAGAGTCACAGAATAGTGAACAATCTGGGGTCACCATGGGAGAGGAGTCGCTGGACCAGAGCATGGAGGATGAAGAGGAGGAGGAGGAAGCTGACAATGACCAGGACGATCACCTGATCTACCTGGAGGAAGTGTTGGAGAGGATCCATGCTGAGTACTATGCCCGTTACGAGGCCTACCTGAGGAAGGAGGCCTCTGAAACACCGGACATCCGCAAGATTGTTCCAGAGCTGAAAAGCAAGACGCTAGAGGGAACCACCATTGTGTTCAGTGGCCTGTACCCTACCAACTACCCCATGGAGAGGACCCGTGAATGCTACCATGCCAAGGCACTGGGGGCCAAGATTGGCAAGAACCTGGTTCTCAGCAACAAAGATCCCAGTAGGACAACACATCTCATCGCAGCAAGAGCTGGTATGTCAGTAGATTTACCATTAACCAATCACACATTAGATCTTGATTATAAATAATTATAAATGTAAAAAGTAAGTAAGTAAGATGCAAAAGTAAGATGCAAATTAAAGTAAATAAAGAAGGTCAAGGCAGATACATATTTTTCTTTAAAAAGAAGCAGACTATACCCAATGCTAATAAAAACAGAACTTAAGATAAAACAAAATAAAGAGTTAGACAGGAAAGAAGGGGAGAGAAAGAGGGAATTATATGTCGCAAAGGGCCGCAGTAATAATACGTGGTATGTGATCTACACAGTGATCAAACAGGGCGCCCCCAGCAAGAAGGTGTTTTAAAGATTAAACTGATTCTGATGGCCAGATCTGCTCAGGGAGGCGCTTCAAAGCCTGGAGTTTTAGACTTCAAAAGCTCTGATGCCTTTTGTCTTTAGCCTGAACTTTGGAACAGTGAGGAACATCCTCTCTTAGGATCTAAGGCTGCACACTGGTTCACAGGGGTTTAAAATGTCTGAGTAGTTGATAGCCAGGCCATGCAATGACTTAAGAGATCAGTAAACTCTTAAAATCAATTCTAACATGTACAGCCAACCAGTGAAGAGAGGCTAAAATGGGCTTAACATTCTAACTTGAGTTTAGTGAAAAGTGTAGTGGCTGCATTTTGCATTCGCACATCGTAGAGCTAATATATGAAAGCACGGATAACCCAAGGAATAACAGCAAAAGAAAAAAGACTGAACCACAGATACATTACCAAGATAAACAGCTTGATGGAATTCGGTTTATTGCAATTTAATTGGAGGAAATTTTACGACATGCAGCACTTTATCTGGGTGGTAGATCATAAGATGGATTAAACTGTTGGTGTCTCTGGGCTTTAATGGAACATATATTTAGATATCATTGCATAGCAATGGGGGTATTTACTATTTTTAGGAATAACAGGACTAAGGGGAAGAATACACAGTAAAAACAGCAAGGGGCGAAGAATTGAGCCTGGCCACAGCGCGCTTTCATACATTTTTACATCATAGGAGCCTTTCCTGGAACACAGGAACTCTTTTGAGGTAGTAGGAACCTTTACCCTTTTTCCACTGAAAGAACCAGTCCTTTTTGGCCCCAGGGATTGAGGTCCTGCGTACCAAAATGGTCCCTGCAAACGAGGTAGTACTCTCCGAGTATTTAGATGTATGATGCAAGCAGTGAGAAAGTATCACCCGACTTTTTTTTAAACAATAACGAATGAAGGCATGAATAAATTATTAAAAAATCATTTGTTTGGCTAGTGATTAAGAAAAAAACATGCCGTTTGTCTCGGTTTGCAACTGTTGTCTATGTTGCAGTTGATCTTCATTACTGTAAATGCAGTTTTTTCTTTCCAGCTCTTGCTTTTTTTTTTTGCATTCTTAATCTCATTTTCATAGTCAATCTCTTTTCCAAAACCAAATGCAACATGAGGGCACAGTAAAAACTCATCATGAATATAACATGAATACGGCAACATGTTTTGCTGTTGTTAGTCGCATGCAGAATGACCTCCTCCTTATTTTCATATCTTGCGACTTCTCTGTGTTCCTAGAATGTGGTGCAAACAGCAAAGACCTTAGGGTGTTCACCCCCCCACCCCCATCCTGGAACCCTCTTCTAAGAGCAAGACCCAGGAACTTTGGCTTCAGAATGTTTTGATGGAAACAGGGAATTGCTGCAGATTAAAGGTCTCATGTTACAGAATTCAAATATTTTTCTATTTATATACATATAAACTATGCACAAAAAGTAAGGAAATTTCTGTTTGGTAGATTATTTCTTTGTTGTAACAATGCTTCTTGGCAATAAATCTTATACCATTGGAAAGCCCGATTATTTCCCTTTTAAATAGCGCCACATTTGTAAGGAACATGCATTTGTGGGATGAGCAGCAGAGCTGAGTATGTGGGTTGCGCCCATGAAAAATTTGCCACATCCTCTCTACCAATGCCAAACAGCTTTTCTTTGCTGTTGACTCTTGTTTGGTGTTGTTTGGTGGATTGGATGATTGAAGTCTGAAGAAACAAGACATATTGGCAATTTAACAATTTATTCATTTAACAAACAGGAGCCTCAGTGGCGTGTGGAAGAGCCATATACAGCCACAACAGCACGCCCAAGCTGATCCCACAAGTGTTCAATGGGGTTGAGGTCAGGACTCCTGGCAGGCCATTCCATCCTTTCCAATCCCAAATTCTGGGAGTAGTCTCTGACAAACCCCGCTCTGTGGGGGCGAGTGTTGTCATCTTGGAGGATAGAGTTTGGTCCCAGACTGTGGAGATATGGGATTGCCACTGGTTGCAGAATTTCATCTTGATATCTCTCTGCATTGAGATTGCCTCCAATGATGACAAGCCTTGTTTTTCCAGTGAGGGAGAGGCCGCCCCACACCATCACACTGCCTCCACCAAAAGATGTTACTCTATCGGTGCAGCAGTCAGCAAAGTGTTCTCCGTGTCTTCTCCACACTTTGACCCTACGATCCAAGTGCCATAGGCAGAATCTGGACTCATCACTGAGCATAACGTTCCTCCACATGTTCAGGTTCCAGTGCACGTGTTGCCGACACCAGCGCAAACGGGCCTGACGGTGAAGGGCAGTCATGGCAGGCCTCCTGGCAGCCCTATGAGACCAGAGATGCTGCGTGCAGGCTGTTCTGGATTGTCTGGGCAGAGAGCCGTTGGCCATATCGTCCTGCAAACCTTGACTGCAAATCTGTAGAAGACAATCTGTAGAACCTGGGGGTACCAGAGGCTCAAAACAAGAGTCAATAGCAACAGCAAGGAAAAGCTGTTTGGCATTGGCAGAGAAGATTTGGCCAATTTTTCATGGGCGCATCCCACATACTCAGCTCTGCTGCTCATCCCACAAATGCATGTTCCTTACAAATGTGGCACATTTAAAAGGGAAATAATCAGGCTTTCCAATGGTATAAGAGTTATTGCCAAGAAGCATTGTTACAACAAAGACATAATCTACTAAACAGAAATTTCCTTAGTTTTTGTGCATAGTTTATGATCCAAAGAATCCTTTGAAATAGGTGAGCTGGTTTTATTGGCCAATCGGGATCCAGTGGTGTGACTGTTCTTTATGTGAGGACCTAATCTTCAAATTCATAGTTCAGCTCAATTTTTACACATATTAGATTTATTTGTAAAATATCATGAAGAACATTATTCTTAACCATCATGAAAAATATTCTGTTCCAAGCCATGGAATATTTGCAAACGAAATTGTAAAAACAGTACAGGAACTTTTAAAGAATGATCCCCATTTATCAGTGTGCCATCATCTGTCAAGACAATTAGCAACAGTTTGACCTTGTACACCTTTTTGACAGCAGCCATTTTAACATGAACTAGCAGGTAAACACAGGTGTTACTAATGAAGGTTCTGCTCCATTTATGTGTAGCAGAGTCTTTCCAGTGAGCCAGCATGAACAATAGCAGGAATTAATGTCATTAGTAACACCTGTGCTTGCTCTACTATTTCATGTCCAAATGGCTGCTGTGAAAAAGGTCTATGGCATTAATATTTAAGCAGCAACTTAAGATCAACTGAGAAGCACCATAGCGCACGAAATATTGAACACAGACAGAAAAAAATCTTCAAATCTTCTCATTGCAGAAACAAGTTGATCTAAGTTTTCTTACTAAGTCTTTTATTCATTTAAATTGCAAATATACATTGTGTTTATTGATGTTAGTAAACTTATGATATTTGCTCCTCCTTCTGGTATTATCCCCATTTGCTACACAGTAATGTGATACAGAACTGACTCTTTATTTTCCACTGTTGTTGAGCAGTTGATTTGAAAAGACGATTTATCCTCCCTTTTTAAAAGGAGTGATATTGAATTTTGTCCTTAATCAATCCATGAGCATCCTTAATGCATGAGTGTTTTGTGTAATTATAGCCTCGTTATTTATCTTTCTTCTTTATTGCATAACAGCTCAATTTAGTTGGATACAGTTTAGGGATTATTCATGAGGATGCCACTGGTGATTGATGCAAGTAATGTTTTTTGGTAATGAGGCTGGGGGTCAAGAGAGGTCATCTGAGTTGGCTTTAAACACTTAGTTTACTGACCTCCACAAACATCCACAAATAGATTTTCTACTGTTGTGATGAAACTCTGAGAGCGAGGATGATCGAGTTTGAGTGCTCTGTCAACGCAGTCCAGAAATCGCCGAGATCACGGCAGATGTGTGATAGCTGGAATGAAGTGAGGGCAGTCCTGCTTAACATGAAAATAAATTAGCATTTAATGCTTTGGATGGTCCCAGAAAATGAGGAGATTAAGGATCCCTTGGCCATAAATCAGCAGGAATGACCGCTTGAAAACAGTCTTTCAAAGGCTGCTCCCCGAGGGCATTTTTATTCCCCCATACCTCCCCAGTGCCAGGGCCTTTTCTGATTTTATCCCCAGCCTTAAAACAGCTCTGAAGCGTTAGTATCAGGCTAACACCACATGATGGCCAATATTTTTAGGGTCGATTTTTTAATACTGTGGATGAAGGTAAGGGATTCATATAAATAAGCCTATGGTGGACTGACAGTCAAAACAAATATTTTAATGCACTCATTCATATTTACAAATGCCTAATCTCAAAACCTTTTGGTCCTGTCCATTGTTTGGAAGTTAAAAAAGTAATAAAATGAGAAATAAATAAAATAAAAAATAAAGTGAAATAAAGCTAGGATGTAAGCCAGAAATGTAAACATGTAAGATATGGTGTTATTCGCATATTTTAGCTGCTAATCAGTCGTTCCTGAGAGCAAATATCAAGTATTAAACATCAATGGATTTGGGAGAGGCTGAGGTTTTGAAATGTGAGAGTCAGTAGTCTGTGTTATGTATTATATGTGAATAATAATGATAGAAACACAATTGTCCACATTGTCAGTAAAATGAGAGCACAACCTGAAATTTTTAGTGACTCACTGTAATTAGAAATCAAAATATGAAATAATGCCGCCACTACTGCGAAAGACTGTGGCTGAGAGCGATGTGCACACTAATTCCTTCAAGCAACTGATGAGGCATTAGACTAGACCTAAACGGATTTACAACGAAGGAGTTAAGCCGCATTTGCCTCCTTACGCAGTCCATTAGGAATGAGTCTTTGCAGTTGATTCAGCCAAAGGGTTGCACATAATTCAGTAGCAGAAGCACAAAATGATAAGAAAGCACAGGACCAGAGTTTGACTGGCTTGTTTACACCAGATGACGTTTTGAAGGGGCAGGTGCCTGGTACAGGAAAGGAGTCCATGGGGCAGTGGTTGTGCAATGTCATCACTGTCCTAAACATGCACCTGTGTAGTGTTTCTGTGATTTGTTGCCTTGAATTGGGGAGAGGATCCCTGTCCCATTTGTTTAAACCAAAATTAATAAGATGACACAGAAGACAAGTGCACTTTAAAGAGCACCGATCCGCACGTCACTTGTGGTGGAAAAGTTTACATGACAGCCACCACTAACCACAACACTGCTCTGTGCTTGTTTATGAATTAGTGCATCTGAATGCAGTTTGCAGTAAGTAGTAATTTCTGTCCTTAGTCTGAGTCTGTCCTTGGGTCATTCTTATCATAATGCATTGATGATGTCCTTGAAATTGATTTCCTACCTTGTTGCTCAGGTTGTCTTTTTCAATGGACTGTTTGACAGAAAAATAAAGGGAAGGGCTCTCAGCTACTACGGGCCCAAGAACTGATTTGTGTATGATAATGCTAGAGGTTATCCTTGTGTTCTTTATCTCTCAAATTTTAAGGACTTTTCAAATAAATCAAGCACGTGGGAAGCTTATGCAGCGACTGAACACACACACTCGCACATGCATACATACATATATAGTATATGTTGTGTCTTGCTTAGATGGACCCATCTTGTGAAAACCTATTTGCTGCGAAAAGCCCTGCTGAGCTGATGCTAATGAGTGTTGATCAGGCCAGATGGGCCTATCAGAAACATAAAATGGCTATATTGGGTTAAATATTTACCCAAGAATTTGGCTTATGACACTTGGTTTCTAGTAGGAAGCTTGAGCTGTCTGATTAATGTTCATATCCACAGTACAGAGATGGTGCACAAACTGAAATAAAAGGAGAGCATCACTTATGTCTACAATCCAGTGATCCCAGCAGATTGTATGAAACAACATTCCTCCACAGATGGGGGTTTAATAGGATGGAAGAAGTGATATTATACTTGACTTTTCCTCTTAAAAAGACTAAGAGGATTTCCTCCATTGTAAATCAAGATTATGAAGTCTCTGGTGGTCTGAATTATGAATATCATTGTCATGCTTAAAGTGAATCTCAAGCTGCAGGTACATCCATGCTGTTGTATTAATTCCCTCTTTGAGATAAATGCCTGTTTTTCTGTTGCACTCAGTGTTGTCATGGGCTTGGTAACAGATCGGAATATCTGTCCTCAGCCAGCATCATGCTGTTTTCTAAAATTTAGATGACTGATTAGAGTGCTGATGGCTTTAGTTAAGTACAAAGCAGAATCTGTATCGAAACAGCAACATTAACTGATGCTATTTTCCCAGCTTCCCAAATGTATGCCAGCCTCAATTAATGAAAGTTGATTTTGCTGATGTTGTTTTCTGTCTTAGATAGCTTTTCAGTCATAGGGATTATGCCAAGACATGACATGTTAATCAATGGTAATGATTCCAATCATTTATATACAACCTCTGCATAGAAGTATTACTTTTAGAAGCACCTGTGTGACCTTCTAAATGTCACATAAGTGGCGCCTTCCTGCTTACAAAAGCCTATCTGAAGGATATTTAGAGTGGATCATCATCTTGTTGTTGGTCGGTATAAGGACAAAAAAAAAAAAAAAACAGCCTATGCCTGTGGTGATCACAATCCAGTGTACCATCTGAAATCAAGCACAGGAAGCGGCACCGTTGCCTTGGGAGCCAGCCATACTGAGAGCAGCACTTAGCAATCAGCCACCTTGTACGTCAGAAGGGGAGAAAATCATCCACAGAGAGGGCGCAGGGTAAAGTCAGTGGCACGCCACTTAGTCTGCTGAGAACTGCTGCAAATGCCTGTTGTGTCAGCAGTTAGAACAGCATGTTTGACAGGCATTCATCATGTCCGTTTCACATGGGAAATTGATCATTTAATTACATGTTTTACCAAGATGGCTACCAAGACCTCTGTGTTTGGGAACTGCTGCACTCCTGCATCTGGCTGACAAATGCATCCCTTTGCTCTCACCAAGTTGCTGCTCTCAAAGCAAGATTGAAGCCTGGCAACAAGGTTTCTGTTGGCAAAATAGCCAACTCTGAGATTAAGAGTCTTAACACTGGTGTATTTTTCGATTACATGGCTGGTCAATAGATGTTTGTGTTGTCACAATACCATAATTTTGACTTTTATGCAAACTTATCTTACTTACTAATGCTAACTTACTAACTTAATATATATACTAACTGACTTTGATACAAAATACAGGTGTACAATGCAGAAATGTTAAACCCAATATAATATAATGATCAGTAATTTATTGTTTATATTTTTCAGCACATTACCCTGTCTTAAAGTAGCAGCAGCCAAACAGTCTTGTTTTCACTTTGTCTTTCTCCTATTCTATTCCTTATAAAATCCAAATAATAAATTACTGTGTTATTCCTTTGTGCACACCTACCACCTTGATGCAGACAACAAGCACAGAACCTGTGCTTGTTGGCATCATTAGGTTTTAAACAAAATGACGCTTGATCCACTTGATTTACTTTAACATTTCCACATTCAGACTTTGGAGCATAAGGCCAGTTCATGCTCATGGGTGCTCAGTTTTTCCAAAGAAGATCTATGTAAGACTTCTGTGCCTGTTTATCCATCTTAACTTTTGTTTGGCTCACTTGGGTTTAAGTTGTTGCATTCAAAGGCTGTGATTGGCGATTGAACAAGAAAAATCATGAGTGTCACAGAACAGCGGTCAATGTAATACATTCCCATGGTGCATCAGTGCATCTCTGTCAGCTCTGTAAGTGCATTAGTTCCATGTTTCACTCGTGGCACCAGTTTTGTCAACCAATTTATGTGGACTTTTGTTCGGTTCAAGACATGGCGGTTGTTCTGTTGCGGTGTTTTCAGCTTTTGTGCTGGGTTGATTTTGCGCTGACTAGTGCATTTGCTGAAGGCATTATGTGGAGGCATGTCACCTTACTCGTTCTTAGTACTGCACTCATTAATTGTGTGCATTGTATAGGTTGGTTTAAATGTGCTCATATTGCAGGTGAGGCAGTTGTTTTCCTTGATATTGCAATGCTTATATGAATCCCATGTGTTCAGCCATACCTTCTAATGTGTTTCCATGAGAGATAAATTATGAAACTCAGATTCACACACCTGGGGTAAACGGAATATGCCCTGTAATATTGTTAAATCTCTTCTTCATTCTTTACCAGACACATTCAACCCTTTGCTCTGTACACTAGTGGGCCAAGCTCAAGGTTTACAGATAATCAGGTGGGCTAGGGAGTAGGGAGTATTGTTTAAAAAGAAAATACCTATTAAAATCTTACTTACATTTCCCATATGTGAGCATATATCATTATATATCAGTTTTATGATATTGCTTCTGCCAAGCCCTGTGGTCAGGCCTAGTCAGTGATGACAGGACAGTCATGTTTCCTTGTGGAAGTTCAGTGACAGTGGGACCAGCCCCTGGGCCACACTTCTTCGGTGGTTGTGCAGCGTGCTGGTCTCATGGTAGCCCATTAGTTGTTTTCCTCTGCAAATTGTGACTCAGCGAACATCAAAACAATGAGGGGCTTTACCTTATTAAATCCTTCCTCCGCTGTAACTGTCCTCTTCCATCTTTCTGTTCTATTCTGGTGTAGGGGAGTTCTGTCCAAAGAAACGATAAGGTCCTGCAATTTTTTCAAGGCAATACTTTGGTGAGAGGTGATATTTTACAGCTCTGTAGTTAGAGCTGGGACTAGCAGGCAGCGTTTGAGCCTTCTTTCCTCATCAATGTTTCACAAATAACAAACTTGGTGGTCTTCTGCAGTTTCAGAATTAGTTGATCTGTTTCTTATCTGGTCAGCCTATAATGAGTAGCACAACACCGGACAGTCTCATTACATACTGTATGCCAGTCAAGCAGGAAATGTGCCAAAATAAGAGAGCTGGTCAATGTCTGGCCAAGCGTTTCATTGTTAGCCCTGCATGTGTAAAATAGCCCAGGGTTAATGAGGTACTGCACTCACAGATGCAGTTTGATGTCTTTGTGTCAAACATCAATAAACCTAATTCAAGCAGAAAACACTATTCTCTGTGGACTATACCTGGACTTCTTTTTTCCCTTTATTTTCTAAAGAAACCATTGGGTTGCCAAAAAAAAAAAAAAAAGAAGTTAAATAACTGGTTCAGTGGCTCCAAGTGACACATCATCCATTCTGTCTTTGTATCAGTATTGACACTTGTGACTCTCCGGTTAGGCGATTGTTTTCTCTTCCAGGACAGAAAGCATCATCATTGATCCAAAGCGTCCAACAGAAACTGTGCTGTTTGTGCCTGCGCGTAGCTGTTGATTGGAAGGTCAAAATGTATTATCATTTTCACCTTTTCGTCCCCCACTGCTGTCACCCAGGCACTGAGAAGGTCCGTCAAGCACAAGGCTGCAAGCACCTCCATGTGGTCAACCCTGACTGGCTGTGGAGCTGTCTGGAGCGCTGGGAGCGGGTGGAGGAGCAGCTCTACCCACTCAAGGATGACTATTCCAAGACGCCACGGTAAAAGCACTGATCAATACCCTGTGGGTCCACAGCTTATTTAATTTTATTTATTTATTTTTCAAAACAGCTAAAAATGCCAAGTAATTTATTAAGTTAATTGGCCAATTGTAGTAACAGTTGAAGTGCTGCTCAGTGTGCATACATTCATGCCGCCTAGTATTTGCGTATTATACAACAGTTTATTTATTTGACAGAACTTCAATAACATCTTGTTCTCATAAATATTTCATTCCGATATCATATTCTTTATCAAAATAGGTTAACAGATAAAGAACAGTGTGGTAGGTTAGGTGTTAAAATACATTTAGCCTGCATAGCCAAGGCTCCTCTTTGAAACAGTATCTGTGAAGCCTATGAACTTTGCAAATTCTGTTATTTCATAATTTTATGTAAGTATGGTTATGTGAACAGCTGCATCTGATTCCAAGACTATGCATACAGTCTGTGCACCTGTAAAGCCTAGATTATGTATTAAACACTTTGTATTAGAATCCCCCCATGATTAGGCAAATTATAATAATAAAAGCTTCCTCGCATCATTTAACCTTTTTTTTTTTCGTCTGTTTGAAGGAGCAACAGCCCAGCCACTTTCCCCGATAATCAGGGAGCCCTCCACAAGCCCATCTTCCACCCAGCTCCCATCCACCACAAAGCTCCACCTGCAGCCCCTGAGCTTCGGACCTACGACCCAGTTACAGGGAAGCTGATCCGCAGGGGTCCTCAAGCCTCACGGCCACCATCTTACCTCCAGTCTTCAGGGTCTTTGTCGCTCTCTGATCACAGAGAGCAGTCTTCTCTCAGGTAGCGTGTAGACATAATCCACTTTTTTTCCACTGTTTTTCAGTTTGGATTTATGGTCTGTATCTCTTTCACATTGTGCAAGTCCCCCCACAGCAACAGTGCCTGGAGGGTAGTGCAACATTGCAGCAAGCATGTAAAATGTGTTATTGATATTTCTCTATGCTTAGTATTGACTGGAAAATTTCTCATAACTGATCTTGAATGCACAATTCTGTCTACAGGGTCTCTTTTCCATCTCCCCCTTCTTCATAAACTAATGGCTGTTAGCCTCATGTCATTTTATTGATAACCCCCAGTGGAGAAATGCAGTGTCTCCAGCTATCACATGAAATACAATAAAACTCCACAGTTTACTGTCTGGATTGTTTATTGCATTGGGTGGCCGGGGCAACCTGTCAACCATCTGGTGTGTAGTCTCTAGCTCCCAGCCGAGCTTTTCTGATTTATTCACTTTTCACATCTGTAGCAAAAAGGAAGCCAAATACTTTAATTAAGACAATCATCCGGGAGGGAAAACATGATGTGTGGCCTGAGAGGCCCATTGCTTTGTCATATTTGCTGTGTGTGCCTTTTTTATTCTCTAGCCAGAAAAGATTTTCTTATATAATCCATCCTTACCTGAATGTTGGGTTCTAAATAAATGAACAACATAAAAAATCAGGGCACAATAAAGTAGCTTATGTAGGCAGCTCGGCTTTGGGGTTACTCTAAAGAATTTAATTTTTTATCTCACTTGACAGCTGTGGCAAAAATAGGTTGACATAAAAATGGACATCCCACTTTAATTGATGTGAGTTAAATTCTGCATTCAGCAGTTTAAGACACTTATCTTTATATTTGAAATGTTTGAGCTTCATTCTGCCATACAAGAATTAAGCTTCAAATTCCAACACTGTCAACACTGTGGTATGATTTAAGTGTAAAAAGCCTTTCAAAAAGCTAAACTCAATGCTGTTAATCTATGAGCAGGATTGTAGTCCACATTTTTCAGTTACAGTCCTCAATTTACAATTATGAATCACTGTTTACATCTAGAGCTATGGCCAGTATGTCTCAGACAGAACAAAAATGTAACTCTTAGGACACTTTTAGCCTGCAACACTAAGAAAAAACTAAACAATAAGTAGTCATAACTGGAAAGGAACTTGCTGGGGTTTTTCTTTTTTTTTATTTTCTATTTTTCCTTTGGGAGATAGTGGAGCAGCAGCAGTGCCAAAGTTGTATAAATTGTGTAATAATTTGCTGTGTAGATAGGCCAAGACTAGATTACAACCACATCGTAAATAGATGAGAATTGTAGTCATAATTAGTAATGCAAGAAATATTTATTATTTACTTAATATATATGTGCTGCTTCACAATTACCCTAGCCTAGGCCTGATCAATCATCAAGAATACCAAAATAACAATCTAACTAAAACAAAAAATGTAAATAATTGTACTAATAATGATATTATGATAATTTTTAAGTTAGGATGGTGAAATAGCTTACTGCCATTCATTAATGTTGTGGTGCCATGGTTAAAGCGGAACTATGTTGAAATTGTTAATTGGAAACCACATTTAAATATACATTATTTGTGGTACAGTCATGAGAATGATGTCTATGCACAAATAAGGTTTTTGGAGTGAGGATGTGAGCCAGAAGTCAGAGCATTAAAAAAAAAAATCATCTGTAAATGTGTAAGTAGGCATGGAAAAAGCGTACATATGCATTTTATTTGCAAAACATGGACTACAGTTCTGTTCAAAGATTTACAGAACTGAGGTTTTCAACTTTGAATGATGGAGCCATTTCACAATCTTGGATTTACATACTATTAATTTTGGGGTAAATATTGCTCCATACAGTTTGTCTTAAACTGGCAGGCATAAGGAAGCTTCACAGTTCAAGGAAGAGTCGCCTCACTGTAATCTCCCACTTCAGTTGCCTACAGATTCAAAACTCAGTCACAAATGCCGATAATGAAAATAGTGTTTGTCATTGGGTTGTCAGGCCCTGGAAAGCTGGCTATTCAAGAGGCTTATCTACATACAGCTGGATCTTATAGCTGCTTCCTGGCTCTTCTTCAAGTGATTACCTTCTTCATGAGATGTTTCAGTGCTGTCACAACATCTGCTGAAGGGTGCACCTGCTGGGTTGATCAGGCCTGACCTGAGCCAGGTGGCTAAACCCACTGCTCCTCTCTCTTCACCCACAGCCACTGTGATGCCCTCTCTGCCTCTTTGACCCACTGTGCTGCAGATTTTCTTGCGCTGTTGTCCTTTAATGCCCAAGATCTTCAGTAGTCTCCAAAGCGATTGCCCTGGGAATCCTCTGGCTCTGGCCTCCACTTGCAGGCACTGTCCACCCTCTCTGGATACACTCTTCAACCAGTGGCTGGTACTTGCGGCGTTTCCTCTCAAAGGCCTCTTCCATGAACTCCTCCCACGGGACTGTTAGCTCCAGCATGATGATGGTTGTTCCTGCTCTGGACCAGATAAGCAGGTCTGGTTTCAGTGTTGGGCTGACTATGTCCCATAGGAATACAAGTTGCTGCCGGATGTCCACTTCCCAGATGTCCACTTCCCAGTCTGTGGCCATCCCTAGCAAGCCACTATTGGTGTGTTGGGGGCCTTCTCTCCAATCCTGACAAACTGGATGGGCCTCGGTTGTCTCTGGATTTTCCTGCTTTCTGTTCAGCTTCCTCCAGAAGTCCCACCAGTCATGTTAATACTTTGTCATGCCTCCAGCGGTATCTCCCCTCTGCCAGTGCTGTCCTACATGAAGACAGGGTGTGTTCCAGGTTGGTCGGCTTCCCGTAGTGTGTGCAACTTTGGTCTTCCTTCAAGCCCAGATGACTTGGTTTGTGGGGCTTGAAAGAGTGTCTGCACAGGAGGAACTTTATTCTGGTCATCCCCATTGACCTCATGTCTGCCCATGTGATATTCCTTTCTTTAGCTCCTTCCCACTCGATCCACTTCTCTTGCTGCCTCATCCCAACTGTTCTCACCATCCTCCCCTCCTCCATCATGTGCGTGATCTCTGTGTGCACCATTTCTCTCCTCTCTCTTGGTTTTGCTTGGCCATCAGATACAGCCTGCCCCCCCAGCCATCCTGCTGGTATAGTGCCTACAATGTCCTGATGTTGTAACCTGAACTCTGCTTCCATGACTGTTGATGCAGCTGACCATTTCCGTCTCGTGCAGACTTCTATACCTGTTCTTACTTGGTGATCCTTGCAGTCACGAAGCAGTGTCACTTGTCTTGCCTTGGTCACCTGGAGCTCTTTGGTTAGGCCACTAAATGGGAGTTTTAGGTTGGTTCCTGAGCTGTAGAAGTTGACACTACTGAAGCTCTTTGGTACCCCTCGCCATCTTCTCAGGTGACCACTGATCTTCCTCTCCTTAGCCTCCACTGTTGTCATGGGAAATTCGTAAACCAGGAGAGGCCAGAGGAGTCTTGATAGAACCCTGTGTCGATAACACCAGGCCTTGTACTTCCCCAACAGGCCACTTTTGTCCACCCTTTTCATCCAGCTATCTGCCTTGTCCACTGCCTTCTTCATAATTACGGTGTCTTTGAGGATGTTGTCAAACCACTTCCACAGGCTTTTTACTGTTTCTTCCAACAGTGTTGGTATTTCCTCTCCTCCCACTCTGAACTGTGTGTCATTGTCCATTCTCCTGTTCTTCAGGACCAGGCTCCTGGTATTGCTTTTTTCGAATGTCATCTTCACCCACAATCAAGATCCTCCAGCATCCACTTGCCTTAAATGACTGACCCTGTGGTTATGGTCATGTCATCCATGAAGGTTCGTGTAGGTGGCTGACGTACTTTCAACCTCATGTACAGATTTCACAGATATTGTTTTTTTTTCTGTCTATTAATGATAAGTGGTCACTTGTAAATTCTGCAAAGGCCATCATACTGGCTTTCATTGGCATTATTTATCATTTATCATTGTATGGAGGCCTTGCAGTCAGGATTTCTTGCAGAGCATGCAAAATTTTGTGATATTTTAGATCACACTTCTAATCTAGAATTTATTAAAGACCATTGGTGGTAGGTCATGATGTTCAGTGTGTTCTGTGTCTTTCCAGCCTAGTTTTCTCCCCCTGAAGAGCCAACTTATTTTCTGACAGCCAGGCCTGTGCTTTTGAATGAATAACTATTCCCATTTAGTGAGTGCAGCTCTACCCAGCAGCAGCTGAAATCCCTGTAGAAAACATAATTTAGCATATATATTGCTAAATTTAATGTACTGATATCAGGAATGGAAAGTTCAGTTCAGGAGTGGAAAGTCAGCCTTCCTATTCCTAGTTCAAGTTCATTTCAACTTGGCCACACCATGTGGTTACAATAGGGAGGCAGTGGAGATGGAGGATAACTAGATAACCTAGATAGATCCACCAGCTAGTCTCCCATTTGTGTGTGCCATCTCTGAATCTGTCTCATATAACATCAAAAGAATGCACTTTGACGGTCTTAGTTTTCTTTACAAAAAGTTGCAGATAGATTTAACTTTTTCCACATTTCATCTACATATAAGTTTCTGTTAATCTAGTGTTTTTGGTAGCCATCTGTCTCCTGGACAATTGCTGGTGGCTTAAAATGCTTTGAACAGGATCTATCTGTACATCACACTGTAATTAAAAATCACAAGCATAAAATTGCCTTACATTATTGATGCATTAGAGGCACAATGGAGTTTTCAGGGAGTTGCATAAACTTGGTTTATACTTGAATCATCAAAGAAGTTCTCTCCAATTAAAGACTGCCAAAAGGAATTATGGAAGCATATTCCCTCTTGCACAAGATTTATGGGCCCTTGTTATAGAGAAAACCCCTCACTTATTCTCACCATTGGTCCCCAGTCTCCACCCTCTTTCACCCTTCACTTTGCATCTTCTCCGTGTCTGTATTGTGGTATATGTTTTGCGGCTGGAGTTGTCCCAGATTCTACAATAAACTGAAATTTCAGAACATCTCTCTTCTTATGGTTTGTGTCAAGGAGATTACATTCCTGCTTTGTCATTATTTCAAAAGTTACACATGCCTTTTTCTTCTCTCAGCTGTAAAGAGAGGAGAGAAAGAGATGCATTTCACTGTGGGTAAAGGGAGGGTTACTATAAACTTAACAAATGACTGTATAATAAATATATTTCACTTACATTTGCTACACAGGTCTTCAGAGTATTCAAAGCCAAATGGAAAAGACATATTGTTAATGATTTGATTGATTGAATTTTTTGGTGGGTTGAAATAAACAGAAGCTTAAGATCATCAAATGTAAATGTTTTAAGGCTTATAGTGTTTTGTAATGCATTTGTCTTTGTTGATGTGCCTCAGGGGAACTCAAAACAGTCAGCAGGACGAGACAGCAGGGCCCAGCCAAGATGATGAGCAGCCGGGACCGTCCCGCCGAAAACGACAGCCCAGCATGTCAGAGACCATGCCTCTATACACACTGTGCAAGGAGGATTTGGAGAGCATGGACAAAGAGGTAAGGAAGGGCAAAACACATGGCACTAGCTTACACTGTATGATTATTTTACCCTCTCAAAAATACCCACATTCAAACAATTTTACAGTAATGGCCGTGTCCAAAAGAGCTGATAAACTACAAAAAATAAGATCAAATTAAAAAAAAAATGCTAGTAAGTGAAATTCAGTAGTTTAAAGGACTATTCCAGTTTGTGTCAGCTTGATTTTTATTGTCATATTTTTTCCATCAAGACTAAAGCTACCATAACTACTAGTACCACGTGCGCACATTTTTGTTTCATTCTTACCGGTGTGTGGCTCACAATCCAGAGAAATGGGTCCATTTATCAAGTTTTCAGAGTTGCAGCACTACAATAAACAATAATCACCATTCAGTTTTCATGCATTTCATACAAAA